>MU281390.1:0-160406 GCA_022385595.1 Xylaria palmicola
ATATAATTTTATAATATTATATATAAAAAGTAAATTTAAAAATATTATATATTTTTATAATACTTTAAATAAAAAGTTTTTAGTTTTATTATAAAGCTTATAATATAAACTATAAATAAATTATATATAATATTATATAAAAAACATAAATAATATAAAAGTAAAATAAATAACTTTTATTTATTAATTTATTTTCTTTTTAAATTTAAAAGTGAAACCTTTATATATAAAATTCTTTTTTTAAAAAAAGAATTTTATTAATATATATTATTTATTTAACTAAATATTATATTTAATTAAATAATAATATAAAAAAGTATTATATATATATTATATAATTAATATAACTAATATTAATATATTAACTTTATTTTTTTTCTTTTTTAATTATATTATTTTTTTATATAATATTTATTTAAAAAGTAAAAAAGTAATAACAAAAAAATATTTTATATAAGTTTATATATATTATTTATTTTTTTTAATTATAATTAAAATAACTTTTTATATATAAGTTTATAATTTTTTAATTAAAGTTTTAATTTATAAAAATAGTTTATTTATTATAATTAATATTTTTAATATTTAATTTAAAATATATTTTATAAATATATTTATTAAATTTTTTTATTATTAATTTATTATACTTTAAATATTTTTTTTTATATAATTTTTAAAATAATATAATATTAATTCTTAATTTTTTTTTTATATTATTTTTAGTTTAATAAAATAATTATATAATAATTTTAAATTTAAATATAATATAATAAAAATTAAAAATAAGTTTAATACTTTTATAATTTTTTAAAATATTACAAAAAAAAAATAATATTATTAAATTTATTAATTATATTATATAACTTACTAATAAAAATACTTTATATAATATATTTATATTTATTTAAGTTTTAATATATAATATTTCTTTTAATTTTAAAATTTAAATTAATTAAATTTTTTATATAAGTTTTTATTATTAATATAATATTAAAACTAAATTATAAAATTATATTTATATTATTAATAAATAAATTATTTATAAATATAAATAGTTTTATATAATAAAATTTAAATAAAATAAATAAAAAGCTTTTTAAAAAGTTTTTTTATTATTATTTAATTTATTTATTTAATATTTTAATATTATATAATTATAATTTAATTATTTATATTATTATAATAAAATAATATATTATTTTTAATTAATATATATTATAAATTTATTAAAAAATATAAGTTTAAATAAACTTTTTTATAAAAAAATTAATTTTTACTAAATTTTTAATTTAGCTTTTTTAAATTAAAGTAATTTTATTTTTTTATAAAAGTTAGTTTATTAAAATTTTTTTTTTTATATAAAAAAATTTAGTATTATAAAACTTAATATATTATTTATTTATATTTTAGTAATTTTAAAAGTATTAAAATTATTATATATATATAAAAAATATAAATTATATATAAAAACTTATATTTTTAAATTTTTTTAATAATATTAATAATAAATTTTAAATTAATATAATTTTAATTTTATTAAATTATATAATAGTTATATAATATATAATATTATATTAAATAAATATTTTTTTTTAAGTTTTAAAAATAAATTTATAAAAATATTATATAAAAGTTTATATATTAATTATATATAAATTTAAATAATATTTTATAATTTATATAATATTTTATAATTTATATAATATTTTAAAATTTTATATAAAAATAAATTTACAAATAAAAATTAATTATTAGTTTATTTATTAAATTATTAGTAATTATATTAATATTATACTTTTTTTAATATTATTATACTTTTATATAATAAGTTTTAATTTTTTATATAATTTAATATTTTTTTTTTTTTACTTTTTATATAAATTAAAATTTAAAATATATTTATTATTATATATATTAAAATTATATATAATAAATTTAAAAATACTTTATATAATAAGTTTATTAATTTTAATTATATTTAATTTTTTAAAAAGTTTATTTAAAATAATAATAACTTTATTTATATAAAGTTTAATTATTAAATTTAATATTTATTACTTTTTTATATTAAAAATATATATTTTTTTTTTAGTTTTTTATACTTTTTATAAATTATTATTAATTAAATTAATTATTTATATATTTTTTTATATAATTAATATTTAATTATTTATTATATAATAATATAATATAATTTATATATATTAAAAATATATAAGTTTATTAATTAAAATAATAATTATATTTAAACTTTTAATTATTTTAATATTATATATACTTTTTTAATTTTTTTTTTTTTTATATTAAAACTTTATTTAAAAAAAAAATAAAAACATTATATTAAAAAAGTTTATTTTATTTTTTAATTATATAATTAATTTTCATTTTTATATAATTTATTTATAATATTTTTATTATTTTTTAAATAAATATTATTTTTTATATAAAAACTAATAATAAAAATTTTTTTTTTTTAATATAATAATATACTTTAAATATTAAAAAAATTAAAATAAAACTATTTAAATTTATAATATTATTTAATATTTTACTAATTATTTATAAAATTAATTCATTATTTATTTATATATTAATTTTTTTTAAAAATATATTATATATATATTTTAAAAGTTTATATATTTATTTTATTTTTTTAATTACTTAATATAGTTTTATAAATATTTTTTAATATTATATATTAATAATTTTAATTTAATTTTAAAATTTATTTAAAATAATGTTTATTTTAAAATTATATATAATATTATTTAAAAAGCTTTAATATATATTAATTGAATATTTATAAAATATTTTTTAAATATTTTATATAAATATAAATTTTAAAAAAATAGCTTTTTAAAATAATATTATAATATTAAATATATATAATATAAATTAATTTATTATTTATATAATATTTATAATAACTTTATAACTAAATTTATAATTATTTTTAATTATAAATTTAAAATATTATAATACTTTATTATATATTTAAAAATAATAATAAAACTTTTAAATTTTTTTTAAAATTAATTATTTAATTTTATATTTTATTTAAAATAATATTTTATATAATTATTTTATATAAAAGTATTTAAATTACTTAATATATTATATAAATATTTTATTAATATTAGTATTTTATTAGGTTTTTTATTTATTATAAAAATAAATTTTAAACTTATATTTTTATATTAATAATAATATTATATATTTTAAAAAAAGCAAATATATAGTTTATATTATAAATTATTTAATAAAACTTAAAATTATTTATTATACGTATTATAAAAATCTATAATATTGTTTATATAATGCTAAGTAAATAATAATAAAGAATTTTACTAAAAACAAATATATTTATTATAACGTAAAAATTAACTAAATTTAAAGAAAATATTATTATATAATATATAATTAATTTAAATTTATAATTATTTCTGCTTTAAATAAGTAGTATTAAAAATATAACAAATTATTTATTATATATATATAATATATTTTTAGTTAATATTAATTAGGCTTTAAACTTTATATAATAATAATTATAATTAAAAATACGTTTTAATTATTAAATTAATTATTAATAAGTTTTTTATAAAAATCCTAATATATATAATAAATAGTTTAAGTTTATACAAAGTATAATTAGTAAATATAAGATTTAAAAAGTAAATATTTATAATTTTAATAAAACTAAATTTATTATAAGTAAAATATTATTTAAAATAATTATTATTTTATTTAATTATTATAATAAACTATAAAATATTTAATAAAGTAATTATAAATAAATTATAATTATTTAAAATATTAGTTTATATAGCTATACTTTACTATTATATATTATTTTAGTAAGTAAATACTACTTATTAATTTAATATAAAAATACCTAATTATTAGCAAATTAAGTAATTATAATAATAAAAAACAATTAAATAATAAATAAATATAATATTAATTAAATTTAATATTTTAATAAGTATATAATAAGTTATATAAAAACTATTTATTATTTATTAATTTTAAATAGCTATAAAAGCTACTATTTAGCTAATTTTAAAATATATTATAAAAACTATAAAATTATTATATTTTATATATTAGTATATTCGTTATATTAATTATAGTTTTTAAATATTAAGTATTTTAGCTTATTAAAACAATTATATAGTAAATAAATTAAATATTTAATATAGCTATATATTTTATATATTTTAAAAAAGGATTTTTTTATATTGTTTTATAAAATATATAATGCTTTTATAATAAAATTAAATATTTAAGTAGGATTTTAAAGTATAAAATTAATATTATATAATTTAAAATATATAATTTTATAGTTTATTATTTAATTACTAACCGAAATACTATTTAAATTATTTAATAAACTATTAGTACTTTAAAAGTTAAAAATAAATAAAATTTATTATAAACAAAATTATATAATATTAAAATAGTTTTTTATAAGCTATTTTAAAAATAATTAAATAAATTAATAAAAGTATAATAATAATTATATATAAGCTAGCATTATTAAAAAGCAAAAATATAATACTTTAAAAAGTAAATAAACTATTAAACTAATATTATTATATAAAAAAAAAACATATATAAAATAAAAAGTTATTTATTATATAAAAAGTAAGTAATTTTAAAATAATAAAAGTAGTTTAAAATTAAATAATTAATAAAATATATATAAGTAATTATTATATAAAATAAGTTATTATATATTATTAATATTATAAAATATATAATAAGCTTAAATATAATACTTATATATATTAAAATAATATAAAAACATTTAATAAAAATAATTTTAAATAATTTCAATTAATTTTTTTTATTAAGTTACGGGTTTATAAGCCGTATAAGCTAAAACGTAGCTTATTTATACGACTTATAACCCACCGTAATCGATAACCACAATGGCTATGTGGCCCGTGCGCCTTACAGCCCACAACTCGAAAAAATCTCCTTATATAGTTAAAATAAATTTCTTTCTTTTTTATTTGTAAATTCAATTGCAATACTGCTTATAACTTTGAAGCTCGACTTTACATATATAAGCACTACGTAATATATTATAATTAAATTATTATATATAATTATATAAAAGTGCTAAAAACGTAATAAAATGCTTATATTAACAAAATACTTATATTATACGTTATATAGCTATTATAATTTAGTTTTTATAAAATAATTAATTATTTTATATAAATTAATATTAAAAAATAAATATTTTTATTTATATATAATAAAAAATATACTTTTATTTTTTTATATAATAATATTTTTTATATAATTAAAATATATTTTTAAATAATTTATATTTTTTAATAATAAAAAAACAAAATAAAAATATTAAATATATAAAATATTATATAATTAATTTAATTATTAATTTTTATTCAAATTAATTTTAATTAATTTTAAAATTTAAATAATTTTTATATAAAAGTTTTTTTATATATAAGTTTTTATTTATAACTTTTTTATAATTAAAAACGTTAAAATACTAATATTTTAAATAATATTTTAATATTTTATATAATATTAGTTATTTAATATAAATTAATTTAAAAGCTTTTTTAATATTATTATTTAAATATTTTTTTTATAATAAAATATAAAAATATACTATTTAATAAGTATTATATTATATTTTTATTATATAAAAAAGAATTTTTATTTTTTTATTTTTATATAATTTAAAATACCTGTTATATTTTATAAAAAAAGCTAAAAACTTTATTAAATTTAATTTAATTTTATATATTATTTTATATATATTAAACTATTATTTTTTTATATAAAACCTTTTTTAAAAAGTATAATTAATTAATTAATAATTTTTTTTTTAATAAATAAAGTATTTTTTATTTATATAAATGTTTTTTTAAAAATAAATATTTATATATTTTTAAATAAAGTATTACTTTTAAATATTATAAAAGTATTATATAATATTTTTATTTATTATAAATTAATAATTAATTTAATTATAATATTAGTTTATATAATATATATAAGTAAGTTATATACAATATTATATAAAAATAAAATATATAAAAATAAAATAAAATAAATAACTTTTGTTTATCGATTTATTTACTTTTTAAGTACGAAAATAAAACCTTCGCACGTAAAATTCTCTTTTTAAAAAGGGAATTTTGCTAGTAAGTACCGCTTATATAACTAAGCTTAAAGCTTAGTTAAACAGTAGCCCGAAAAAGTATTGTACATTATATACAACTAATACTAATGTACTAACAATATATATATTCTTTTTTATATAAAATATATATTTAATAAGTTATTTTTAATTTATAAATATATATAAAAATTAAAAAAAAAGCTTTTATATATAGGTTTTTAAAAAACAAATATTATTTTAAATTTTTATATATTTTTATATATTTTTATAACTATTATACTAAAGTATATTTTATTTATATATTTTATATTAAATATTTTTTATATTTTAAATAGCTTATTAATTATAATTTTTTTTAGTAATATATTTATATTAAAGTAATATTTATTTAGTTTATTTAATATTAATTATAATTTTTAATTATATTAAAATATAAATTTATAATATTATATATTTTTTTTTATATATAATTAAGTTTAATATAATATATATAGTAATTTTTTATATAATTAATAAAAATAATAAAAAATATTATATAAAACTAATTTTTTATAATTTTTAACTTTTAATAAAAATTTATAAATTTTTATACTTTATTATATAATAAATTATATAGCTTTTTAAAATAATTTTTATTTTTTTATTAAGTTTTTAAAAATATTTAATATTTTATTAAAAAAATAATTTTATTTTAAATATTATAACGTACTACACGGGTTAGCTGCGCACACGGGTTAGCTGCGCACTTTTTTGGACTTTTGTACATAAAATCAAAATAACTTAACTATAATATAAAAAATTAATTTGTATTATTTGAATTTACTTTTATTAAATATTTTTATTTTATTTTAATATATATATATATTATATTTAGGTTTACTATAAATTCTATAGTATTTTTTTTATATAATACTACTTTTTATACAATAATTATTTATTTATACTTTTTTAATTATTTATTTTTTAATAGCTTTTTTAGCTTTTTAATTTTAACTTTCTTATATAATAAATAATTCTTTAATTTATAAACGTTTGTTTTTTATATAGCAATATTAGTTTAGTTTATAATTTATTTTATAAAGCTTAGCTATTTTAGTTTATAATAGTATAACTTAGTACTTTAATATACTTATTTTTTTTGTAATTAAATTAATTATATTTAAAATAATTATTAAAAAGCTATTTTAATACTATATAACTTTATTTTTAATAAATTAAGCTTATTATTTAGCGTTTTTTTTATTATATAAGGTTTTTAACTTTTAATTACTAAGTTTTATACAAAGCTTATAAAACAATTCTAATAGTATTTTAATACGTTTTTTTATTATAAATTAAAAAATAATATATTTTAAATTATATAAAACAAAGCTAGTATTTTTAAACCTTTTTTAAATATTACTTTTAATTATTAAAGCTTTAAATACTTAGTAAAATATATTAAAAAAGCTAACTTTATTAATATATATAATATTTAATTATATAAGTTTATTAATTATTTTACTATACACTTATTTTAAAAAGCTAAAATAACTAATATTAAAAAGCTAAAGCTTATATAATAAATATATAAGTATATAAAGTATAATAATTTTGTAATTTTTAGTATAAGTTTTAAAATTAACTAAATAATAGCTTTTATAACTATTTAAAATTAAAAAGCAATAAATACTTTTTATATAATAAATTATATATTAATTAAAATATTTTATTTAATTTAAACCTTTTTTATTTATAGTTTAGCTATTAATTATAATAATAATTTTTTATTTATATAGTAAGTTAATATTAAAATACTAAAATAATAAATAAATAAGCTTTATTAAAATAATATATAGTAATATTATATATTTATATAAAAAAACAGCTTAAATAACTATTAATTATTTTTAATTACTTTATTATATAAACTTTGGTTTTGTTTAGTTAGGGTTGCATGCATATTTCCAAGGCGGCATGCACGCCTACAAAAGTAGTGAACACAGTTTTTACTTACTATGCCACTGGGAGAAAAGAAGGGAAAACCAGTTGTATAACAAAAGAGTAGGAAGCTCCCCTTTTATGCCCTTTCATACAGGGGTAAAAGACTTAATTCATATTAGGTTCAAAGACTTATTATTTTATACGAATTGTATTGCAACTAATACAGTAATCCTATTTTAACACTAAGAAAAATCTTTTTTAGTTGCAACCTAGCCTATTTTTAGGTTATACAACAGTAAATATACAAATACGCTTTATATATATAGTTTTTAGCTATAAAAAAGAACTTATACCTTTTTAACCTAAAAAACCTACCTTGTACGGTTCGCAATCCGTACAAAAAACAAAAAGTATTTATAACCCTTTCCTTATAAAAAAAAGCCTCCGTTAAAACTCCTTTATACAAAGGAAAAGTCAGGTACCTTCTTTTTAAGGGAAAGAAGGTATTCTCTCCTTATTACACGGAGAGGCCTTCGTTAAAAGCTTCGTACAACAAAGAGTAATACTTTTTACTTCTTTGCTTAAGGCCTCCGTCAAGGCCTCCTTACAAGAAAGAGGAAGAGGCCCTTTTATATACGTAGGGACCTTCGTCAAAGTATCTCTGTATAAAAGGGGGCCCAAATATATAATATTTATTATACAGCTTACGTATAATAAACAAGATTAGTAAGTATTGCCTAGCTTAGTACGTAGCAACAGCGGTCGGAAATAAAGTACCGTTTAATTGTTTGTACAACAAGTAATTAAAGGTATTGTCTAGCTAAGTATACAACAATAAAGTTAAAAAAGTACTATTATTTAACTTACGTACAATAAGTAGTTGAAAGGGGTATTGTTGGCTTGCGTGCAACAGGTGGTTTAAAGGGGTATTATTTAGCTTTTCGTACAATAAGTAGTCAAAAAGGAAAAAAAGTATTATTTAGCTTATGTATAATAGGTAGTCAGGTTAGCATAATTACACGCTATTAATTATATATTTGTATTTAAATTAATTTTAGTATATAAAAGGGTAATTAATCTCTTTATTTTATTAGTACTACTAAAAAATAAAGTGTAATACAAAATATACAGCCTTTAAAATACTAAATAAAATCCTATTATTATTTATAACTAATTTATACTAAATAAAATTCATTTTTATATTTAAGTTAATTTTAGTATATAAAAGGAATAAAGTTCAAATACTAATTAGTATTTAGTTTAAAGGTTGCATACATATTTCTAAAGCGGCATATACACCTGTAAAAGTAGTGGACACAGTCTTTACTCACTATGCCACTAGGAGAAAAGAAGGGAAAACCAGTCGTACAACAAAGGAGTAGGAAGCTCCCTTTTTATGCCCTTTCGTGCAGGGGTAAAAGACCTAATTCGTACTAGGTCTAGAGACTTATTGTTCCGTACGAATTGCGTTGCAACCAACATAATAATTCTATTCCGACAGGTTTTTTATATTAGTTGAACAATATAATAATTATTTTAAATAATATTTTGTTTATTATAAAGTTTATTTTATTAAAATTATAAATATTTTCTTTTAAAATACTATAAATAATAATTATATTTTATATAAAAGTAAATTATATTTAATATATATTAAAATCTTTATATAAAACTTTTTAATAATTAATTTAATAATTAAAGTATATACAAATATTAAATTATTATTGTACGAAAGTTAAAGCCTAATTAATATTAACTAAAAATGCATTATATATATATAGTAACAAATTAGCTATATTTTTAATATTAACTAACTTTAATAAAAATGCTTATATATTTAAGTTAAAAATATATTATATAATTAATTCTTTTTTATATTTTATTAATTAATATAAAAATAAGTATATTATATTTTATAATGTAATTTTATAGTATTATATATAAAAGGTAAATTTAAGAATATTGTATATTTTTGTAGTACTTTGAACAAAAAGTTTTTAGTTTTGCTATAAAGCTTATAATATAAACTATATATTATTTTCTTTATATAAATTGAATATATTTGGTTATTAAAAAATGTAAAAAAAATAAAAGTGCATATAAAAATCTAAATTAATACGCAGTTGACTTGTATATATAGCTAACCCGTATAGTACGTTATATAAAAAAAACTTAAATTTATAATATAAATATTTTAATATTTAATATTATATAAATAATTAATTATTTAAAAGTTTATAAAATTTTTTAAAAAACTAAATATTTTATTATAAATTAAAAACTATAGTATATTTTTAAATTATATAATAAAATTATTATTTAAAATAAAAAACTAATAATATTTAGTTAAAAAAATACTTTTTAAAAATATATTTTTAGTTTTTAAATATTATATAATAATATATTTTTTTAAATAAAAAGTTTTTTTTAAAATTATATATAAAAGTTTTTTTAAAATAATAATTATATTTTAAATATAAAAATATTAAAGCTTTTTTATTATATAAATAAGTATTAATTTAAAAGTTATTAATATAAAATAAAAAAAATTAATTATTATATTATTTTTTTTATTTTTAAAAAAACTAATAATATTTAAAGTTTTTATATAAAAAGCTAATATTTATATATAAAAATAAATTTACTTTTTATAAATTATATAATATAATTTTTTTTAAAATAAAAAATAAGTTTTTAATTTAAAATATTTTTTATATAAAATATATTATAAATTTATATAATAATTTTATTATTAATTTATTAAATAATTTAAATTTTAATTAATTTAAAGTTATTTATTAAGTTTTTTTAAAAACTTTAAAAATTATATAAGTTTTAATTATATTTAATATAAAAATATATAGTTTTTATATTTATTTTTTTTTAAATTATTATATAAAAATTATATAAAATATTATTAAATATATAAAAATTAATTTTTTATTATATATTAATTAAAAAAAATTAATAATTTATAAAACGTTTTTTATAATAAATTTATAAAAAAAGTTAAAAAAGTAAATTAAAACTTATTTATTAATAAAAAGTTAAATATTTTTATATATTTATATTTATTAACTATTATATAATTAGTTAATATATAATATTATAATAATTATAAAAAAAAAAAAGTTTAATTATAAAATAAACTTTTATATAATTTATATAATAATAATAAAAAATAATATATTATATAAACATTTTATTAATATAAGTATTTTATTAGGTTTTTTATTTATTATATATATAAATTTTAAATTTATATTTTTTTATTAATAATAATATTATATAGTTTATATTACAAGTTATTTAATAAAACTTAAAATTATTTATTATATATATTATAAAAATTTATAATATTGCTTATTTAATACTAAGTAAATAATAATAAAGAATTTTATTAAAAGTAAATATATTTATTATAATATAAAAATTAACTAAATTTAAAGAAAATACTATTATATAATATATAATTAACTTAAATTTATAATTATTTTTACTTTAAATAAATAATATTAAAAATATAGTAAATTATTTATTATATATATATAATATACTTTTAATTAATATTAATTAAGTTTTAAACTTTATATAATAATAATTATAATTAAAAATACGTTTTAATTATTATATAAATTATTAATAAGTTTTTTATAAAAATTCTAATATATATAATAAGTAGTTTAAATTTATATAAAATATAATTAGTAAATATAAAATATAAAAAGTAAATATTTATAACTTTAATAAAACTAAGTTTATTATAAATAAAATATTATTTAAAATAATTATTATTTTGTTTAATTATTGTAATAAATTATAATATATTTAATAAAATAATTAAAAATAAGCTATAATTATTAAAAATATTAGTTTATATAGCTATACTTTATTATTATATATTATTTTAATAAATAAATATTATTTATTATTTTAATATAAAAATACTTAATTACTATTTAATTAAATAATTATAATAATAAAAAATAATAAAATAATAAATAAATATAATATTAATAAAATTTAATATTTTAATAAATATATAATAAGTTATATAAAAAGTATTTATTATTTATTAATTTTAAATAGTTATAAAAGCTATTATTTAACTAATTTTAAAGTATATTATAAAAACTATAAAATTATTATATTTTATATATTAGTATATTTATTATATTAATTATAGCTTTTAAATATTAAGTATTTTAGTTTATTAAAATAATTATATAATAAATAAATTAAATATTTAATATAGCTATATATTTTATATATTTTAAAAAAAAATTTTCTTGTATTATTTTATAAAATATATAACGGTTTTATAATAAAATTAAATATTAAAATAGAATTTTAAAATATAAAATTAGTATTATATAATTTAAAATATATAATTTTATAACTTAATATTTAAATATTAATTAAAATATTATTTAAATTATTTAATAAGTTATTAGTACTTTAAAAATTAAAAATACTATATAATTTAATTAAAACTTAAAAATAAATAAAATTTATTATAAATAAAATTATATAATATTAAAGTAGCTTTTTATAAGCTATTTTAAAAATAATTAAATAAATTAATAAAAGTATAATAATAGTTATATATAAATTAGCATTATTAAAAAATAAAAACATAATATTTTAAAAAGTAAATAAATTATTAAATTAATATTATTATATAAAAAAAAACATATATAAAATAAAAAGTTATTTATTATATAAAAAGTAAATAATTTTAAAATAATAAAAGTAAATTAAAATTAAATAGCTAATAAAACATATATAAGTAATTATTATATAAAGTAAGTAATTATATATTAATAACGTTATAAAATATATAATAAGCTTAAATATAAAACTTATATATATTAAAACAATATAAAAATATTTAATAAAAATAATTTTACATAGTTTTAATTAATTTTTTTTATTATAGTTAAATTATTGTATATAATTGTACAAAAGTACTAAAAACCTAATAAAATATAATTATAAAATTATAAATAATTTAAAAAAAAAATTTAAAATTATTATAATAAAAAGTATTTTAAATTAAATATAATAATAGTTTTAATATATTATTATAATAAAAAGAAATATAATTAAAGTTTAAAATAAAAATAAAAAAAATATAATTTATATATAAAATAAGTATTTTTTATAATATATATAATATAAAAACGTAATATACTTTATAAATAATAATAATAATAGTTTTTATTAGTTTAACAACATATTAAGCAAATCCGTATATTTAACGTTAAATATAACTTTAAAATAAGTATATTATTAGTATTAATATTTATTTGCGTTATTTTTAAATACGAAAATAAAACCTTTATATATAAGAATTTTTTTTTTAAAAAAGGAATTTTGCTAATAAATACCGTTTATTTAATTAAGCTTTAAATTTAATTAAATAATTATATAAAAAAGTATTATATATTACATATAATTAATATTAATATATTAATATTAGCTTTTTTTTTTTAATTATTATATTTTTTTATATTATATTTATTTAAAAAATAAATTATTAAAAAAAATAACTTTATATAACTTTAAATAAGTAATTTTATATAAATTTTATTTAAAAAATTAACTAAATTATAATTATAATAATATTTTTATTTAAAATATATATAATAACTTATTTATTATATTATTACTTTGTTATAATTATTATTTATAAAATGTATTACATTTTTATATTATATATATTATAAAAAGTACTTATTTTACATATAAATTGTATTTTTTTTACTTTTACTTTAAATTTTAATTATATTTTTCTTTTATTATAATAATATATTAAAACTATTATTATATTTAATTTAAAATACTTTTTATTAAAATAATTTTAAAGTTTTTCTTTTTAAATTACTTATAATTTTATAATAATACTTTGTATTAAAGCCAATTTTTAATAATTATATGCTTTATTAATAAATTATAACTAATGTTATTTTGAAACACTAAAAATTTAACTTAAATAATAATTTAATTTAAATTTTTAAAATACTTTTTTTATATAAATATTACTTTTATTTTTAAATACTAATAATTTTTATTTTTTTATTATAACAAATTTAAAAAATTAGTATATTATTATAGTTTTAAAAGCCTAGATTTTTAAAGAACTTTTAAATGCTTATTAATAAAATATTATTTAAAATACTGTAAAAACGGGCATTTTTTACGGTATAATTAAACTATTATTAAAAAAAAAACGTTTTAAAAAAAAAAAAAGAAAAAAAAAAAGAAAAAAAAAGTGGGAATTTTAAAAACCCTTAAAATTATTAATTAGGATTTTTTAACTAATAAAACCTTTTTTTTTTACTTTTTAATAATAGTAGCTTTTTATTTAATATTTTATTAAATAATGAAAACAAACGTTATATACGTAAATAACGTTATTAAAAGTACTATAAATTATAATTAAATAATAATACTGTAAATTTTAATTAACTTTTTTAATTTAATTACTTTTTTTTATTTATAAAGTTTATTTATAATAAGTAAACTAAATAAATAAAAAAGTTAAAACTAATATTTAAAGTTAATTTATAAAAGTTTTATTATAATAATATTAAAATTTTAATAATTAATATTAAAATAAACTAAGTATATAAAAATGTTTATTAAACAAAAATTGTAAACGGAATATTTAAAGAAAAAAAATAATTTATAAACAATTAAAATGCTTTTATTAAATAAACGTAAATATTTATTCGCTAATTAAAGCATTTTAAAGTTAATATTAATAAATAGTTTAAATATATTAAATAGCTATTTTAATAATACTTTAAATAGTTTAACTATTATTTTTTTTAAATTAAAAACCAAAATATACAAACATTTAAAAAGGAATAAACTATATTATATTATTAAAAACTAAGCAAATTACTATAAAAAAAGCTTTTTAACTTTTATAATTTATTGTTAAATAAACGAAGTAATATAGTGAATATAGTAATTAAATGTTAAAAACTAATAAATTACCTTTTATTTTAAGCTTTTTAATTTTAAACTAATTTAATATTAATAAAAAAAACTTTTTTAAATTTACTTTAACTTATTAGCAAATTTAAACTAATATAAAAATAATTTTAAAATATATATTAAAAAAGTTATAACCTTTTTTTTATTTAATTAAATAAGGATTTTAATATTTATAATTTTTATTATAAATATTAAAAACTTTTACTTTATAAAAACAAAGCTTTAATTTATAATATTTTAATTTATAATAATAAGTTTTTATTTAAAAATACTAATATAAATTATTAAAATAAATTTATATTTTAATATAAAATAAAAAATATTCAAATAAAAAATAAAAGTAAACTAATTATAACAAGTTTATTAAAAGCTTTTAAGTGTTTTTATTGTAATAAACTAAAATACTTTTGAAATTAATGCTTTTAATTCAATTAACAGCCTTAATTATAAAGCTTATTATAAGGTTTTAAAAGAATTTAAAAAATTAAAATTAATTAAAAAAAATATTAGTATTACTTTTTTTTTAATAAAAAAATAAAGAAAATAGCTTTATTTTACTATATAAATAATAGCTAAAAAAACTAACTATAAACTTAGTTTTAAAGCTTATTAAAATTAAGTTTAATAATAACTTTTTTATTTTTATTTTACTTTATTTTTATATTTTATATATTATTTATTTTACGAGTTTTAAAAAACTTTTTTTAGTTATTTATATTAATTTGGATTTTTATACTAAATATAACTATATAAGCTATATTTTTGCTTTATAATATAAATTAAAAAAGCACTTTTTAAACCTTATTTTTTTTAGTTTATAATTACTAGTAAAATAATTATTTATAATTACTATTAAATTAATTATAAATTAATTAAAAATTATAAAATTACTTAAAAATTCTATTATATTTGTATTATAATTACTAAAAATAATAATTTTAAAAATAGCTTTATATTATTATTATAAATTATATTAAAAAACTTTAAAATTATTTTAAATTTAGTAAATAATTATTAGTTTTTTAAATTATAATATTAGTTATTTAAAATACTAATATTTTATTAATTTATAAACGTATATTATAATAAAAAGTTTTACTAAATATTAATTAAACTATTAAAACTTTTATAAGTTAAAAAAGTAAAAATAACTATAAATTAGGCTTTAATTGCTATTACGACGGGGCTTTTTACAAGTTCCGTACGGTAAATTCTGGAAATACACATTAATATTAAGGTGGAAAGGAAAAGAGTTGACGGCAGCCGGAATGCTAACCGTTTTCCTTTTCTATCCAGTAAACTAGCTGACGTAATTTAACCGTAAGTAATACAGTACATATAAGCCACGCACAAGCTATACACAAGTTGTACGTACGGGTTATGCTAAGCTATAAAACCTGCGAGCCGTAACTATTGCCATTATTTTGCTTAAATTTTAAAAATATTCCGAATTTTTTAATATTAAAAAGCAAATATCCTATTTTATAATTAAAAAAAAAATTTATTAATTAATTTAAAACTAAATATTATTATGTTTTATTATTTAATATACTTTTTTATATAAAATAAGCTAAAAAAGCTTTAAATATAGTTTAATACTATATTAAAATTAAATAAAATTAGGAAATTTAAAAGCTTTATTAAAATACTTATTTTATTTATTTTTAAAAAAAATAGTAAGTTAAAATTATATATAAATTATAAAGGATTTAATAAGGTTTTTATTAAAAATTATTATATTTTTTTATTTATTTTAAAAATGTTAAATAAAATATTAAAAGCTAAAATATTTTTTAAAATTAATTTTAAAAATACTTATTATAAATTACAAATTAAAAAAAGAAATAAATAAAAAACAGTTTTTTAAACTTATTATAATTACTACAAATTTTTAGTTATATTAATAAGTTTATATAATACTTTAGTTACTTTTTAAAATTATATATATAAAGTATTTAATAATTTTTTAAATAAATACTGTTTAGCTTTTTTAAATAATGTACTAGTTTTTTTAAAAACTAAAAAAAAATATATAAAATATATTTAAAATATTATTAAAAAGCTTTAAAAAACAAACCTTTATATTAAACTTTTTAAATATTAGTTTTATTAAAATAAGTTTAAATTTCTAAGCTATATTATTTTAAGCAATAATATTAAAGTAAATTTAAATAAAATTTAAATTATAAAAAAATAGCTGTTTTTTAGCTTCCGTTATAAACTTTAGTAATATATAAAGTTTTATAACTTTTATTAACGTTTTATTAATAAGTACTTTTAAATTTTAGCTTTTTTTTTTAAGTTTTTAAAAATAAACGAATTAAAAACGAAAAAAAATTAAATTTTTCTAAATACTTTTATAATAAAAGCCTTTAAAAAAGTTAAAAAAGTATTTAAGAAAGCTATTTTCTTTATATATTTTAATTTTAAAAAATAAATATTATTAAAAACTAATAGCTTTAATATTATATTTATAAGTAGTTTAACTTAAAAAAATAATTAAAGCTAATAAAAACTTATTTGTTTTATTTTTATAAGTTTATAAAATAAAAATTAAAATATAGTACTTTAAATAAAAAAATATTAATAATAATAAATTGTTTTAAATATTAAAAATACTATTTATAAAATAGTAAATTATTTATTAAAGTTTTTATAAATTATAATAACTTATAAACTTTTATAAAAATATTTAAACTTAATAAAAAGTAAGTTAAATAGTATATATATTTAATATTATTTAATTTTATTATATATTATAAAAATAATAAAAGAAATAAAGTTAATAATTTATTAAAATAATTTAATTATATAATAAAGTTAAAATTAAATAGTAATTTATTATTTATATTATAAAAGAAAATTATAATTATTAATATTAAAATTAATAATAAATATTTAAAAATTTTAACTAATAAATTATAACGTATTACACGAGTTAACTGCGTATACGGGTCAGCTACGCATTAACTTAGATTTTTATATACACTTTTATTTTTTTTATATTTTTTAACAACTAAATATATTTAATTTATATAAAGAAAATAATATATAGCTTATATTATAAACTTTATAGTAAAACTAAAAACTTTTTATTTAAAGTATTGCAAAAATATATAATGTTTTTAAATTTACTTTTTATACGTAATATTATAAAATTGCATTACAAAATATAATATATTTATTTTTATATTAATTAATAAAATATAAAAAGGAATTAATTATATAATATATTTTTAATTTAAATATATAAGTATTTTTATTAAAGTTAATTAATATTAAAAATATAACTAATTTATTACTATATATATATAATACGTTTTTAGTTAGCATTAATTAAGCTTTAACTTTTATATAATAATAACTTAATATTTATATATATTTTAATTATTAAATTAATTACTAAAAAGTTTTATATAAAGATTTTAATATATACTAAATATAATTTACTTTTATATAAAATATAATTATTACTTATAGTATTTTAAAAGAAAATATTTATAACTTTAATAAAATAAGTTTTATAATAAGTAAAATATTATTTAAAATAGTTATTATATTGTTTAACTAATATAAAAAACTAAAATTTATATAATAAAATAATTAAAAATAATTAATAGTTATTTAAGCTATTTTTTTATATAAATATATAATATTATTATATATTATTTTAATAAAGTTTATTTATTTATTATTTTAATATTTTAATACTAATTTACTATTATAATTAATAATTAAACTATAAATAAAAGAAGTTTAAATTAAATAAAATATTTTAATTAATATATAATTTATTATATAAAAAGCATTTATTACTTTTTAATTTTAAATAGTTATAAAAGCTATTATTTAGTTAATTTTAAAACTTATACTAAAAATTATAAAAGTATTATACTTTGTATACCTATTTATTTATTATATAAGTTTTAGCTTTTTAATATTAGTTATTTTAGCTTTTTAAAATAAGTATATAGTAAAGCAATTAATAAATTTATATAATTAAGTATTATATATATTAATAAAATTAGCTTTTTTAATATATTTTATTAAGTATTTAAAGCTTTAATAACTAAAAATAATATTTAAAAAAGGTTTAAAAGTACTAGCTTTGTTTTATATAATTTAAAATATATTATTTTTTAATTTATAACAAAAAAACCTATTAAAATACTATTAAAATTGTTTTATAAGCTTTATATAAAACTTAGTAATTAAAAGTTAAAAACCTTATATAATAAAAAAAACGCCGAATAATAAGCCTAATTTATTAAAAATAAAGTTATATAATATTAAAATAGCTTTTTAATAATTATTTTAAATATAATTAATTTAATTATAAAAAAAATAAGCATATTAAAGTACTAAGTTATACTATTATAAACTAAAATAATTAAGCTTTATAAAATAAACTATAAATTAAGTTAATATTACTATATAAAAAACAAACATTTATAAGTTAAAAAATTATTTATTATATAAAAAAGTTAAAATTAAAAAGTTAAAAAAGCTATTAAAAAACAAATAATTAAAAAAGTATAAGTAAATAATTATTATATAAAAAGTAATACTATATAACAAAAATACTATAAAATTTATAGTAAACCTAAATATAATACATATATATATTAAAACAAAGTAGAAATATTTAGTAAAAGTAAATTCAAATAATATAAATTGATTTTTTATATTATAGTTAAGTTATTTTAATTTTGCGTATAAAAGTCCAAAAAAGTGCGCAGTTAACCCGTGTGCGTAGCTAACCCGTGTAGTACGTTATATTAAAAAATTACTTATAATTTAAAATATTTTTATATAAATAATAATATATAAATAAGTATAAATTGCTACAAATATAAATAATACTTTGGATTTAATACTAAGTTATATTTTTTAAAATTTAATTTAAAGTATTTAAAACCGGGATTCGGAATATTATTATATTTAATGCCGAATTTAGTACAAAAAACTAATAAAACCTTAGTAAAGCGCTTTAAATACCTTGTTATTATATAATAGTAAAGCTTATATACTTTTAAAAAAAGTAGTATATTTTTAATTAATTAAACTATATTATAATGACTTATTAGTAAGTTATTTTAAAAAAATAAAAACAAAAAAGTTATTAAAACGGAAGTTTTATTAACTTAGTTTTAAAAAAAATATTAATAATTATGTAAATAAATATGTAATATATTTTAAAATAAAAGCAAAATACTACTAAAAATATAATAAGTTAAATACTTTATTAATTTTTATTATACTTATAAAAAAGTTATTTATAAACTTTATTACTTATTTACTATAAACTTATTATTAAAATAAGCTTATTAATACTATATTAATAATTATTAATTAATTTATTAAATTAACTTATTTATTTTTTATAAATATTATTATTATAACTATTAAATTAGTAATTTTATTTTATTATAAAATTAAATATAAATTTGAATTACTTATTAATATAATATTATATAAAAATACTTTTTTTATAAGTAAATTTTAATTAAAGCTATATTATTATATTAAAATTAAGTAAAAATATTTAATTATGTTTTATTTTAAAACTAATAGTTAAATAAAGTATATAAACCAAATTATTAAAAGCTATTTTAAATACTTTATTAATTTAAAATAAATAAACTAGCTATAACTACTAATATAAGCTTACTTTATTATAAATTTGGCTATTAATAATATTATAAACGTATTTCTTTTTAAAGCTTTATATAACTATATATTAAAATTCTATACTTTTATTAAAAATAACTTTATTTTAAAAAAAGTTTTAAAAATACAAAATTAAATTAATAAACTAAAAAAGCTTTACTTTATATTATTAAAATAATAGTAAAAAGCAACTAAATTATATATAAAATATTATAATTTTAAATATATTTTTATAACTTTTAAAATAAAATATATAATAGCTTTTTTTATTAAAAACTTTAAGTTTAAAAACTATAAATTAACTTTTAAATTTATTAAACCTTTTTAAATTTTAAATAAAGTTAGTTTATAAACGTATTGCTTTGTATTTTTAATAAAATATAGTTAAATATATAATGTTTTTTTAGTATAATTATTAGAACTTTGAAATACTAAATTAAATTACTTACTATTTATATTAGTATTTAAAAACCTTTTTAAAAAATAAAAAGTTAAAAATATAATAAAAAAATAGGTTTTTTAAAAAGATTTTTACTATAAAATAAAGTAGAAAAACTAGTTAACTAAATATAATTAATAAGTATTAATTATTAATATTTTAATTAATAAAATAATTAATATTTTTAAAAAACGTTTTATAAAACGTAAATAAAAGCGTATTAAAAATAGTTCGGCAAAAAAGTAATACACTTATATAGTATTTAAACTTAAAATTAAGTTATAATTTATTAACTTTAATTATATATATTTTTTACTGTTTTTTTTACTTTTAAATTCATTTATATTATTATTAGTTATAGTTTTTAAATAGTATTATATATTTAATTATTTTTTTTACTTAAGTTTTAATTAAAAAAATATAAATAAAAAGCTAACGTTGTAGTATTATTTTAAATACGGAATATTGCTGTAATATTTACTTTAAAAAAACAAATATACTATTTTTATATATATAATTATTAACTTTTACTTTTTTAACTTTCTTTTTTAATTTTCCTACTTTTAATATATAATAAAAATTAAACTTATATTTTTAAATTTAAGTAAATTTACGTTTTATTATTAAATTATATACGAATTACTTTTAAAAAACCTTTTATTTAACTTTAAAAATATTTTTTATTATTATATAATTATAAATATAATTATAATAATTTAGATTAACTATATTATAATTATTAAAAAAAAATAATATAATAATAAACTAAGTAGTAAAACTAATATTTAAACGGTTAAAACGTAATATAGTTTTATATTTATATAAAACTATAATATTATTATTTTATTATATTAAAATTAAATACTAAATAAATAAAAATAAAAATATTAATAATATTAGTAATAAAAAGAAAAATTACTTATTAAACAAAGCAATAATAAGTAAAAACTAAATTTTTATAATGGATTTTATTTTACTATATAAATTTTCGTTAATATAGTATATTAAGTATAATTAAAGAATAAAAATACTAACTTTAATTTTTAAAACTTTTTTAATTAGCTTAAAAGTAATGTAATAAGTTAATAATATTTTTACAAAAGCTTTTAAAAGCTATTATTATACTTTAATAAAAAAAATATATTTTTTTTTTAAAATGTGTTAAATTTAGCAGTTATTCTTATTTATACTATAAATAAATATAAAATTGCAAGGATTTTTATAAATTAATTAAAATAAATTAAAAGCAAACTTTTTATTTAATTTATAAAAATATAAACCTTTAAATATTATTATAATAAAAACTTATTAATTAGTAATAAATAAAAATATAATAACGAAATAAATATAAAAATACTTATAAGCTTATAAATATTATAGCTATTATAATATTTAATATAAAAAAAAAAGAAAGCTGCTTTAAAAAAATAAGTAACTTTAAAAAGCTTGTTTTTTTAAAATTAAAACGCTTTGTAAACCTAATTATAATATAAACGGTATATTAATAAACTTATAATATATATAACTTTTTTACGTTAGTTATACTTTTTATTATTATTAAAGTTGGCAACTAAAGCGACGTTAATTATAATAATAAAAATAAAGCAAATAAAATATAAATAAATAATAAATAATATATAAAATGTAAGTAATTTAATAATAAAAAGAATTAAGTAAATGTAAAAAACTATAAAAAAAACATTGTAATACTTAAAAAAAAAAAAAAAAAAAGGAAAATATAAATATATATTTTAAAAAATTTATTATTTATAATTTAAAGCGTAGTAAAATTACTTACTACTTGTAAATAAATTATTATAATAATATTAAATAATAAATAAATATTTATATAAACTAATTATTAATTAATATAAGTATAATAAAATATATAATTTATTTTATTAGTTAAATTAATTAAAAGTATAAAATTTAATTAAAAAGTAGGAATTAAAAACTAATTTTTAAAAAAGGAAAAATAATTATTATAATTACTACTTATAAAATATACTATATTTTTATATTATATATATTATAAAAAATACTTGTTTTATATATAAATTGTACTTTTTTTACTTTTATTTTAAGTTTTAATTGTATTTTGCTTTTATTATAACAATATACTAAAACTATTATTATATTTAACTTGAAATACTTTTTATTGTAATATACTTATATTTTAAAAAAAAATATTATAAAATTATAATTTAATTATAAAAATAACTTATATATTTTTTATATATAAGTTATATATAAAAAAAAAATATATATATATATTATATTTATAATATTTAAAAAAGAAAAAAGGTATGTATTATATTTATTATATATAACTATACTTTTTTTTTTATTATACGTGATTTGCTTTTTTTTTTTTTTTTTTTTTTTTTTTTTTTTTTTTTTTTTTTTTTTAAAAAATTTTTTTTTTTATTATTATTATAATTATAATATATTTGATTTTTTTTTTTTTTTTTTTTTTTTTTTTTTTATATTATAAAAAATCTTATTATTACTATTAATAATAATTATAATAATTATAATGATAATATTATTATTTTTATATATTTATATTTTATATTTTTATTTTTTAAAAGTATTTTCTAATTTAAAAAGTTTATTAAATTAAATAATAATAATTATATAAAAGTTTATTACTTTTTTATTATATATTTAGTTTATTAAACTTTTATATAGTTTTTTTATATAAATTTATATATATATATTTTTTTTTTTTATATAATTATTAATTTAATTTAATATACTAAAAAAAAAAGAATTATTATTATTATTTTTTTATATAATATTTTTTTCCGGGTTTTAATTATTAATAACTTTATTAATATTTAAACTAAAGTTATTTATTAAAAAAGCTACTTTTAAATTATTTTAATTTAAAATTACAACTAATTAATTAATTATTTTTATTAAAATAACTTGCGTAATAGTTATATTTACTATAATAATACGTTTTGTAAAGTATATTAAAAAATCTTTAGTTTTTAAAGTAATATTTATATTATATATATTTAATATTTATATAACGCTTATTATTTTATTTATAATTAAAAAAAAAAAGGAAAAAAAAAAAAAAAAGTAAAAATGTTATATATTAAGCTTTTAAACATAGTTTTTTTTATACGCTTTTTAAAATATAAATAAAAATTCTTTTTTTATTATTTTTTAATTATTTTTTATATAATAAACTTAAAAAAAATACTAATACTTTATTTATTATTATATATTAATAAAATTACTTTTATATAATAGTATTTTATAATTTAATAAATATTTTAATTTATATTATAAGTTAATTTATTAAAATTAATATTTTTAATATAATATTTAAAATATATTTAATAAATATATTTATTAAATTATTTTTATTATTAATTTATTATATTTTTAAAATCTTTTTTTTATATAATTTATAAAATAATATAATATTAATTATTAATTACTTTTTTTATATTATTTTTAATTTAATTAAATAATTATATAATAATTTTAAGTTTATATATATTATTATTAAAATTAATTATAAAAAAAGTAATAATATTATTAAATTTATTAACTATATTATATAATTTATTTATTAAAATATTTTATATAATATATTTATATTTATTCAAGTTTTAATATATTATATTTTTGTTTAGTTGGGGTTGCATGCATATTTCCAAGGCGGCATGCACGCCTGCAAAAGTAGTAAACACAGTCTTTACTCACTATGCCACTAGAAGAAAAGAAGGAAAAACCAGTCGTACAACAAAGGAGTAGGAAGCTCCCCTTTTATGCCCTTTCGTGCAGGGGTAAAAGACCTAATTCGTACTAGGTTCGGAGACTTATTGTTCCGTACGAATTGCGTTACAACTAACATAGTAATTCTATTCCAACACTAAGAAAAATCTCTTTTAGTTGCAACCTGGCCTGTTTTTGAGTTGTACAACAATAAATATACAAATACGCTTTATACGCGTAGCTTTTAGCTATAAAAAAAAACTTATATTTTTTTAACTTAAAAAACCTACTTTATATAGTTTACAATTTATACAAGAAATAAAAAGTATTTGTAACCCTTTTTTTATAAGGAAAAGCCTTTATTAAAGCTCCTTTATACAAAGGAAAGGTTAAGTACCTTCTTTTTAAAGGAAAAAAGGTATTCTTTTTTTATTGCACAGAAAAGCCTTTATTAAAAGCTCCGTACAACAAGGAGTAATACTCCCTACTCCCTTACTTAAAGCCTTCGTCAAAGCCTTTTTATAGGAGAGAGGGAGAAGCTCTCTTGTGTACGTAGGGACTTTTATCAAAGTATCTCTGTATAAAAAGGGGCCCAAATATATAATATTTATCGTACGGCTTACGTACAATAAATAGGATTAGTAAGTATTGCTTAGCCTAGTACGTAGTAATAGCAATCGGAAATGGAATGCTATTTAATCGTTCGTATAGCAGGTAATTAAAAGTATTGTTTAACTAAATATACAACAACAAAGTTAAAAAAGTACTGTTATTTAACTTGCGTACAACAGGTAGTCAAAAGGGGTATTGTTAACTTGCGTGCAATAAGTAGTTTAAAGGGGTATCGTTTAGCTTTTCGTATAATAAGTAGTTAAAAGGGGGGAAAAGTATTGTTTGGCTTACGTACAACAAGTAGTCAAATTGGCACAATTACGCACCATTAATTACACATTTATATTTAAATCAATCCTAATATATAAAAAGATAATTAATCTTTTTATTTTATTAGCACTACTAAAAAATAAAGTGTAATACAGGATATACAGCCTTTAAAGTGCTAAATAAGATCCTATTATTATTTATAGCTAATTTATACTAAATAAAATTCATTTTTATATTTAAGTTAATTTTAATATACAAAAGAAATAAAGTTCAAACATTAATTAGTATTTAATTAAAGTTGTATATATATTTTCAAAGCGGTATGCACGCCTATAAAAGTAATAAACATAGTTTTTACTTATTATACTACTAAAAAAAAAAAAGGGAAAACTAGTCGTACAACAAAGGAGTAAAAAGCTCCCCTTTTATGCCCTTTTATACAAGGGTAAAAAACCTAATTCGTATTAAGTTCGGAGACTTATTGTTCCGTACGAATTGCGTTGCAACTAACACAATAATCCTATTCCAACAATTTTTAATATTTTTAAATTTTAAAGTTTTTTTATTTTTTTTTATATAAAACTCAATTATTAATATAATAAAAAATTCTAATTAAAATATTAAATTTATATTATTTATAATTAGTTTTATATAAAAAAAGTTTAATAAAATAAATAAAAAGCTATATTTTATATTTTTTATTTATTATTTAATTTTTTTATTTAAATTTTTATATTATATAAAATTAAATTAATTATTTATATAATTATAAAAAAGTTATATATTATTAATATATATATTTTATATATATTAAAAAATATATTATTATATATTATTTTTTATATAAAAGTTAATTTTAATAAGTTATTTAGCTTATTTTCTTTTAAATAATAATAATTTTATTTTTATATATAATTATATATATATTATTAAATTTAATTAAATTATTATATAATAAAATGTATTTTAATTTTATATAAAATTTTATTTTTTATAGTTTTTTTTTTTTTTAATTAAAAAACTAAAAATTATAAAACTAAATATATTATTTATTTATAAACTTATAATTTTAAAATTATATAATTAATTTTTAATTATTAGTAAATAAAAGTTATATATAAATATATTTATATTTTATTATTTTTAATAATATTAATAATATATTTTAAATTAATAAAACTTTAATTTTATTAATTTATATAATAATTATATAATTTATAATAATATATTTTTAAAAGATTTAGTTTTTAGTTTTTTTTAAGTAATTATATATAAATTATTTATATAACGTTTTTTTTTAAATAAATATATATTTATATAATTTTTTTTTTTTTATTTAATATATAATAATTTTATATAAAAATTAATTTTAAAGCTAATAATAACTATTAATTTATTTATTAAATTATTAATAATTAAATTAAAATTATATTTTTTTTAATATTATTATATTTTTAAATTATAAGTTTTAATTTTTTATATAAAATATAATTTTAAATTATATTTATGTTGGTATACTAATATTGGTTGTATATAATGTACAATACCCCTTCGTACTACTGCTTAGCTAAGCCTTAAGCTTAGTTATACAAGCAGTACTTGCCGGCAAAATTCCCTCTTTAAAAGGAGAATTCTGCGTGCAAAGGTTTCACTTTCGTACTTAGAAAGTAAATAAATCAATAAACAAAAGTTATTTATTTTACCTTATTTTTATGTGTTTTATCCCCCGTACAGTACTATATATAGCTTACCTACACTAATTAGTGTTCTTGGCTTAAAAACACAGATTGGCTAAGTAAAAACAAGATTGTATTTAGTACTTTAAGGACTACATTTCCTATATTATACTTTATTCTTCGGTAGTACTAATAGAACAAAAAGATTAATTACCTTTTCGTGTATTAAAATTGACTTAAACACGAATATATAATTAATAATGCGCAATTATACTACTTTAATTACTATTGTACAAACTGCGTAAAAGTTCGCCTTATAATCAAATCCTTTATATTTGCTACAATGTTGCACAACAATCAATCGCAAGATGGCCGCCTAGAACAGTTGTACGAAAATGCTAAACCCTTTAAAAAACAGCCTTTAGTCCACCCCTCTAACTTTCCTTACGAACCTACCGCAAAAAAAGTCTCAAAAGCTACTAGTATTCCTTTAACTAACATATAATAAAAAATCAACCCTTTCACGTACAATAACATCCTACGTAATCTTTATATAGCAATTTAAAAAAATATAAACGTATAAACTACGTACTTCTTAGCTAAATACAAAGAAAATTAGTACAACCTTTAAAGTCTTTAAGAAAACCTATTAAAAAACTTTAAACTAGCTGGAATTCAAACCCTCTAACAAATTAATAGTAAAATTATTGCACAAATTTATAATATAATTCGTATAAAAGGTATTTTAAATCAAAAGCCTGTCCTTTACTTTAAAAGAAACCGTATTATACAACTAATAAAAGGCAAATTCGTCCTTATATACAAACCTTAGCTCTTTATATAAAAATCTCAAACGCTACTTGCTTCCTTAAAAATAAAAAGCATTATATAACAATAAACCTTCCTTACTTTAAGCCAACAACTTATAAGCCAAAACATGCTTATACAATAAAAAAGCTTTATTATCCCTACACTTAAAACGCAATCATAATCTTAAGAAGACCTTTGCACGCAACCCTAAAAAAAACCCCTTTTCTAAAAAAACATACCATTATACAATAATCCAAAACCAAAAGTACACTTCTAAAAAACACTCCTTTTAATTGAACGTTACCAATCCTTTGCCCCAAATAACAATCCTATTATACAATCCGGAAATATACCGCATTTTCAACTAATAACAAAATACCCAGTTTTTTAATATCCCTTGCAAACCCTTAAATAACTAACCGTTCATATAATACCAAATCTTAAAATAACTATATCCCAAATTCAAGTCCCTTTTACGTATAATATCCAAAATAAAGTCATTTTTTTAATAAAATACTAAGCATTCCTAAAAACTTAGCAAAAAAATAAAAACTACTTTAAAAAGCCGTATAATTTATTATACAACAAAGTATAATAATTTGTAAATTTCTACCAAAAGCTAAAAATCATAAAAGATTAGTTTTATATAATATTCCCAACTATTCTCACCAATTGTATAAAAAACTACTATATATACTATATCGAACCTAATTATACGTAGAAAAAAATATACAATACTATAAATCTATATTTTAATATAGTTATAAACTACAACCAATATTAAACAAACTAAACGAATATTACTTTTATACAAATATATTAATAAGAAAAGAACCGTACTCCATATAAAGCATTAAAAATCATAATTAACAAGTTGTCCAAAGCGCAAAAAACACTTAGTACAAAATACGTAGGCAAAATATACCTTAGTACAATAATTACAAAAGCATGTAAAAGTATATAAAAGTTTAAAACAGCGCTTATTTTCTAAAAACCTACGTATAAAGGCTTTTTTTTTAACTTTTGTACATACTTGCGAATTAAAAGTAACTTACTAAATAAACACTTCGTATAAAAAGTAGAAAACACGTATTATACAAACCAGCACTACAATCAAGTTAACCGCTACTTTACACAAAGCAAAAGTATTACACAATACCTTTAAAATACCTAAAAGCAATACTTTATTTAAAATTGTATAAATACCTACCTTTAAAAAAACGTTCGTACAAACAAGAAATGCTTTATTTACCAAAAGAAAAAGTATTAATTAACCAACTATACCCCCTAAAAAAAATCTCGTACAAAAGGTCAATATTTCAATACATACAAAATAATATACAAAACTAAACCCAGCTTAGTAAAGTTTTTAGCTTACTTTACAAAATACAAAGGTTACCTTAAATTATACAAAAATAAGGAGAAAAAAAACCCTTTTTCGTACAATAAAAAAACAGCGCAATATTTATTAAACAGCGCATTTCTACATTCCACTACAAAAGAAAACATTTAAACAATAATACTAAATAAGCCTTTAAACCAATTCGTACTTAATAACCAGTATCGTACAAAATACCAAGATATTATTTGGGATATAAGCGCTTTAAAGTTCTTAACTATAAAAAAACCATAAGCAAAAGCTTATATACAGGAAAACCTTTATACAAAAATTACTTAAACCTCTAAATTAGCTAAAGTCAGCTTTAACAGCAGTTGTACAATAATATTTATAAGTATAATAAACATTAATAACTAAATTAGTTATACAATATTCTATATACTCAATACCCTTACCCCGTTCCTATTTTCACTAGAGAACGCAAACCACTTAAAAGCATACTTTAATAATATAAGAAATATTATCGTACAAAAAAATAAAAGTACTATTCCTATTATATACAAATAAAAACATTCATTTTTTAATATAAGCTTATACAAAGTAATAAACTACTTTATAAAAACTAAACTACAATAGCTATATAAACGCTTTAAACACCCTTATATAAAACAATTATATAAAATATTATCCTACACAAAATATAAAATTAAATAACTAATTTTAAAAGAAATCCAAAAGTTTTACTATTACTATTAAATATATAACAAAGCATTATACTACTTTAAGTTCATAATTAAAAACAACTATAAATTTAATTATAAAGTTATTATTAATATTGTACAAATAAGAAATTAATTAGTATTATATATAATTAATATTATAACATTATTCTAAATAACTACCTTTTTAAAATCCATATTTATATAAAACGCTTAAAAAGCACTATATAAATATTAAATTAACGTATACTAAGGATTACTTAATAACATTATACACAACTTTAGTACAAACTTTGCTTTAAACAAGTTTTAAAACTATATTAAAATTATAGGCATACAATACTAAAAAATGCTTATAAAGGCATACTAAGTAATTAGAAAAATAAAACAAGTTTACGGACCGCTAAAACATATATATAACATACTTTGGGAAGAAATCAACATATAAATAAATAATAAGTCAATTTTATAAATAGCAATTAAAGCTTTAAACAATATAGTAAGACCAAACGGCCTTATACTAACCTTTTTTATATTTAGCGCGTACCTTTATATTAACAAGAATTCACCCCTTTTCTTAACTTTTGTACAAAAAATAGCAGCTATTTAAAAAGCAATAAAAATACTGCGAAAGAATCGTACAAAGGTTAAAATCAACCGTACAATTAAAGAACAAAACAGTTCAACATCGTACAATATACTCACTTTCCTTTTACAAAGCGAAGTCCTTATATGAAAAGAGAAGGGAGGCTAGGAAGGCCCGTACAAAATAAAGGCAATCAAGGACTTAAACGTAATCGTTGTCTTAATTAACAAACTAATCCAATTTAAGTGTACGTAAGTTAAGCTGTACTATTGTACAAAGAATAACTATATAACAAATATAAAAAAAAATAATTTATAACTTATTTAACTAATAATTACTTAAAAAAAACATAAATGGCTAAAAGAAAAGCCTGTTATTAACTTATTATATAAAAGCTAAATAGCAAAAACCTTTTTAGCTTAAAAAAAGCAATAAACTTTAAAGCTAATAATTAAACTTTATACTAATAAAATTATTATAACTTTAAGCAAACCCTTTAAAGAATTAAATATAATAAAGATTAATAAGCTTATTATATAAAGTATTTTTAAGTTTATTACGTACAACTTAGCTGTATATAGCAAAAAACACGTTTTTAAATCTTGCTTTATACAAAAAGTAAAAAAAAAAAACACCAAGCTGTACAAGAAATTAAAACTTATTATACAAAAATACAATAATACTAAAAAAAGTACAATATTAACGCAATTACTAATAATCTAGCAAATAAGCTAATAGTTAATCCTTATTTTTAGACTTACCTTTATATAAAACTTTAAAGCATTATATAAGCTATAAAATATTACTCAAACGTATATACAATTAACGGACAAACTATTGCACAATATATTCGCACACTTACCCTTAAAGCTTAAAAACAAATACCCTTTTAAAACAATTTTACGAATTGTACAACCGCTATATAGCTTAGCAAAGTTAGGGTTATACTAGTTTAAAACTTACTACTAGTATTACTAAGAGAAGCTCAAAATGCAAGTGTTTATGTATAACTTATACCTTTTATATATGTACAATAATCTAAATACCTTTAGGATTACTGGAATACAAACGGATAACACTTTTAGTTTTGCTATACTAAACTTCTTTATATAAGAGGAAAAGGAGCTCCAGCAAGCCAACTTCCGTACAAAACCAAAAGAGACCTTATTGCCCGACTACTTAATTAAGTTTAATAGCGGAAAAATCTTATTATACAAAAGTAATATTATATTGACTTAGAAAGGCCAAACAAAAGACTTAAAAGAGATTAACCCTTATACAAAAAGATTCGCCTAAGCTTACATTTTCTAATAAGCATATAATATATATATTAGTAACGTATGCTAACTAAAAGCTATATATAACCTTGTTATAATAGTATAAATAGCTAAACTATAGTTATATAATGTTAAAACGTTAAACAAATAAATTAAATAATAAAAAAATAACTTAATAAAAGGCTTTATATTTATTCCTTTTAACTTTTGTTATATAAAGCTATTTGTATTTACGAATAGTTCTTTTACTAATAATCTAAATTTAACTTTATAGCTTGGATTTATTATTATATTAGTAACTAAGTTTTGTACAAAAAATCTAATAAACCTGGACTTCGAAATTCAAAACAATATTATATATTAGAACTTAAGTAAATATAAACGTGTTATACAAAGCGTTTTAGCCAGTGAATTATACAGTATAGTCAACGGATTTAACAGTGCTATTGCCCTTTGTACAACCTTTAAAAACATTATAGAGGCGCTAAACCTGCTTTTAATCTTAATTATACTATATTTAAACTTAAAATCACTATATAACTGTTTGGTTAAATTAGGAACAATATAGGAGAAAAGACTAATAATTAATATTATGTTTTTTTGGGAGTTGTACGAAAAGAAAGAAATTTTAGAGGTACGATGGATTAATAGGAAGAATAACTCTACGGACGCATTTACAAAGCGCGCCTTAAACTAAGCATTAGAAACGCTAGTTTCTACAAATAAATTGCTTGTATAAGTAGAAGCACTAATTAAAAGACTATAAGGCTTACGTACAAAAAACTGCTTTAGCTAAAAAGTAAGGCTATTTTTTTATTAAATTTACTTTTTAAGCAAGTGTTGTACAAAGGAATATTATAACTAAAAAGAAAGAAAGCTAGTATTAGTACACTAGTATTAGTTATATATAATATACAATACCCCTTTGTACTACTGCTTAGCTAAGCTTTAAGCTTAGCTATACAGGCAGTACTTGCCGGCAGAATTCCTTTCTTAAAAGGAGAATTCTGCGTGCGAAGGTTCCACCTTCATACTTAGAAAGTAGATAGATCGATAAACAAAAGTCATTTATTTCACCTTGTTTTTGTGTGTTTTATCCCCCGTACAGTACTGTACACAGCCTACCCACAATTTAAGTATTTTAAATACTTTTTATATAAATAAATTATTAATTTTTATTATATTTAATTTTTTAAAAAGTTTATTAAATATTATAATTAAATTATTTTTATATTATTAAATTAAATAATTATTATTTTTTTATTATATAAAAAAGTTAATTAAATTATTATATTTAAATTACTTTAATTTATAGTTTTTTATATAATTATTTATTAAATAAATTAATATATAATATAAGTATTTTATTAATATAAATATTTTATTAAGTTTTTAGCACTTTTATACAATTATATATAATAATTTAACTATAATAAAAAAAATTAATTAAAACTATTTAAAATTATTTTTACTAAATGTTTTTATATTATTTTAATATATATAAGTATTATATTTAGGTTTACTATATGTTTTATAACGTTATTAATACGTAGTTACTTATTTTATATAATAATTACTTATATATATTTTATTAGTTATTTAATTTTAAACTACTTTTATTATTTTAAAATTACTTACTTTTTATATAGTAAATAACCCTTTATTTTATATATGTTTTTTTTTATATAATAATATTAGTTTAATAATTTATTTACTTTTTAAAATATTATATTTTTACTTTTTAATAATTTTAATTTATATATAATTATTATTATACTTTTATTAATTTATTTAACTACTTTTAAAATAGCTTATAAAAAACTATTTTAATATTATATAATTTTATTTATAATAAATTTTATTTATTTTTAAGCTTTAATTAAGTTATACAGCGTTTTTAATTTTTAAAGTACTAATAGCTTATTATATAATTTAAATAGTATTTTAGTTAATAACTAAATAGTAAGCTGCAAAATTATATATTTTAAATTATATAATATTAATTTTATACTTTAAAATCCTTTTTAAATGTTTAATTTTATTAAAAAAGCGTTATATACTTTATAAAATAATATAAAAAAATCCTTTTTTAAAACGTATAAAATATATAATTATATTAAATGTTTAATTTATTTATTATATAATTATTTTAATAAACTAAAATACTTAATATTTAAAAGCTATAATTAATATAATAAATATACTAATATATAAAGTATAATAATTTTATAGTTTTTATAATATATTTTAAAATTAGTTAAATAGTTGTTTTTATAACTATTTAAAATTAATAAATAATAAATACCTTTTATATAACTTATTATATATTTATTAAAATATTATATTTAATTAATATTATATTTATTTATTATTTAATTATTTTTTATTATTATAATTATTTAATTAATTAGTAATTAAGTATTTTTATATTTAAATAATAAATAGTATTTATTTACTAAAATAATATATAGTAATAAAATATAGTTATATAAACTAATATTTTAAATAATTATAGTTTATTTATAATTATTTTACTAAATATTTTATAATTTTTTATAATAGTTAAACAAAATAATAATTATTTTAAATAATATTTTGTTTATAATAAACTTAGTTTTATTAAAATTAGAAATATTTACTTTTTAAATTTTATATTTACTAATTATACTTTATATAAGCTTAAATTACTTTTTATACATATTAAAATTTTTATAAAAAACTTATTAATAATTAATTTAATAATTAAAGTATATTTTTAATTATAATTATTATTATATAAAGTTTAAAACTTAATTAATATTAATTAAAAGTACATTATATATATATAGTAAATAATTTGCTATATTTTTAATATTACTTATTTAAAGCAAAAATAATTATAAATTTAAATTAATTATATATTATATAATAATATTTTTTTTAAATTTAATTAATTTTTATATTATAATAAATATATTTACTTTTAGTAAAATTCTTTATTATTATTTATTTAATATTATATAAGTAATATTATAAATTTTTATAATACGTAAAATAAATAATTTTAAGTTTTATTAAATAGTTTATAATATAAGCTATATATTTACATTTTTTAAAGTATATAACATTATTATTAATAAAAAAATATAAATTTAAAATTTATATTTATAATAAATAAAAAACCTAATAAAATGCTTATACTAATAAAATACTTATATAATACATTATATTTTTTTTAAGTATTATTTTTTAATTAGTATTTTTATTATATAATAATAAAGTTTAACTTATATATATTAGAATTTAATTAGTTTATTAATTAAATTAATAATTATTTTTTATTTTTTAATTAATTAAATTTTATATAGCTTTTTTTAACTTTTTTTTTTTTAAATAAATATTTTACTTTAAAAAAATAATATTAAAATATTATATAATATTAATCCGTTTTTTTTAATTTATTATATAATTAATTTTAATTTTAATTTATTTTTTATATAGTATTTTTATAGCTTTATTAATAGTTTTTATATATTATATAATATTTAAAAATAAAAGTAAATTTTAATTAATTTATAAATATATTTTAAAAATAAATAAAGTTAATATAAAGTTATTTAAGCTTACTATATTATTTAATACTTTAATAACTATTTAAAAAATTACTTTATTATTTATATATTAATTAAATTTTATATATAAAATATTATATATATATTTAAATAGTTTATATATTTTTTTAATTTTATTTATTATTTAATATACTTTAATAAAAAAATTTTTATATATTATTTTTATTATTTTTATATTATTATAAAATTTTTTAAATATAAAATTAATTTTTAAATTATATATTAAGTAATTTAAAGGTTTTTAATATATATTAATTTAATATTTATATAATATTTTTTAAATATTAATTTAAAAAATATAATAATTTAAAATAATATTATTATATTAATTATATAAAATATTTATTATTTATTTATTTATATAATAATTATTATTATTTTATAATTAAAATTATAGTTATTTTTAATTATAAACTTAAATTTATTTAGTATTTTATTATATGTTTAATAATAATAGTAAAACTTTTGAAATTTTTTTTAAATTTACTAAATTTATTTTATATTTTATATAATACTATATTAAAAAATAAATAACTTTATTTATATATAATAAGTATTATATTTTTATTTTATTATATAATTATATTTTAAATAATATTAAAATAAGCTTTTATTTAATTAATATTTTTAAATAAAATTAAAAATAATATTAATATATTTAAAATATAATAAATTATTATATTAAAATTATTATAAATTATATTATACTAATTAATTTATAAATATTATTATTTTTAAAATTAATTTTAATTATTTTTAAAATTTAATTAATTTTTATATTAAAGTATAACTTTATATATACTTTTAATTAAGTTTTATTAATTATTAAAAAGCTTAATATATTTATATTTTATAGTTTTTTTTAATATTTTATATAATAGTAATTATAAAATAAAAATTAGTTTAATAACTTTATAATTATATAATTTTAAATATTTTTTTTTATTATATAATATATAAATATATTATTTATTACAAATTAAGTAATTATTTTTTTATATTTATAATTAAAGTAGTTTTTTTTTTTAATTTAAAGTATTTTTTATATTTTATTAAATATATTAAAAATTTAATAAATAAAAAAGTTTATTTAAAATAAATTTTATATAAAATAAAATATTAGTTTTTTATATAAGCTTTTTTTTTTAAAGTATATTTAATTAACTAATATTTTTTTTATAATATATAAACTATTTTTTATTTATATAAAAGTTTAAAAAAGTAATACTTTATTAGTTTTATTATTTAAATTACTTTTTATTAATATTTTTTAAAAAAAACTTTATATAATAATTTATACAAATTTTTATATATATTATTAATTAATATAATAAGTATTTTTTATTTATTATAAAAAGGATTTTTTTTAATTATTAATTATAATTTAAAAATATATATAAAAGTTTATAAAAAAACCTTTATATATTAGTTTTTAAAATATTAACATAATAATAAACTTAAAAATACTTTAATATATTTATATAATTATTATATTTAATTAAATTTTATTTTAATAACTTATATTAAATATATATTATATTTTTATTAATTTTAATATTTTATATAAAAATTTATTAAAATTTTTTTTTTATATATATATAAATATAATTATTATTTAATTTATTTAATAATAGTTATAATTTATATTTATATTAAAATATATATTTATTTTATAATAAATTTACTTTTACATATAATTAAAACTAATATTATAAATAAAGTAAATTTTTACATAACTTTTAAAAATAATTAAAAATATTATATAATATTAGTTTTTTATAATTTTAAGTTTTTAATATATATTAATAAATAATTTTACTTTATTATATAGTAAATTATAAAGTTTGTTAAAATAGTTTTGTTTTTTTTTTATGTTTTTTAAAAAATTATATACTGTTTTAAAAATATAACTTTATTATATATTTTATATATTAATATTTATTAAATTAAATATAATATATAAAATAAATAATTTATATATAAGTTTTAAAAAATTATAAAAAATAAAATATTTAATAATTAATTAAAAGTTTAGTTTATAATTTAATTATATTAAAGGTTTTTATATAATTAATTATTATTTATATTTTATTATAAATTATTATTTAATTATAAATAAAATATTTAATATATAAAAGTAATATACTTTTTATATTATTAAATTAAATATTATATATATTTATAATTTAAATGTTTTATAAAGCTATAAATTTAAAATAAAGGCATTAAAAATTAGTTAATTTATTATATAAATCTTTAATTATTTTTAATTTAACTAATTAAAAGTATACTTTTTTTACAAAATTTATATTAATTATATAAAATAATTAATTATATTTTTAAGTTATACTTTATTAGTTTTTAAGGTTTTTAAAAATAATTAATATATTAAATAATTAGTTATTTAAAAATTTGTATTATATTATTTTTTAAAGTTTTTTATTTATATTATTTAAAATTATATTAGTATATATATATTATATTAATATTTATTAATATAATATATAATATATAAATTAATTTTATTTATTTTTATATTTTTAAAATTAAAATTAATATATTATTATATAATATTTAGTAAAATTCTAATTTCTTTATTAATATATTTATATATAAGCTATTATTTTCAAGTATTTAATTTTATTAAATTATTAATAGTTTAATTAGTTATTATATATAATAAATTTATATATAAAAAAGTTAACGTACTATACAAGCTTATTTCGTATACAAGCTCGTTTTGCACTTTTTGCATTTTTGTATATATATATGCAATAACTTTAATTAAAAATCGAAAAAAAATCAGAAAAATACTGGGTTTAAAAAATCTAGTATATAACTACATAATAAACAACATTATATTTTCTTTAATTTTTATTTTATTTCATTTTAACGTGCATTACTTAGTTTATATAAGTATATTAAACGTATATTAAACTACTTTTAATTGAACACTAAGCCTATTAAAAAAAATAACTATAAAATGAAGAAAAATAAGGTATATAAAAATTAGGATTATAAACTAAGAAAAGCAAACCTTTTATTTCTATAATTTTTTTTAATTTTTAAATTTAGTTTTTAAATATATATTATATAATATACTAAACTTCTTTTAGCTAAATAGTTAATTAGCTTAAAAAATTAGCAAAAAAAATGAAAAAATCAGAATTATTAAAAAAAGAAAAATAAAAAAGAATAAAGGTAGGCCTATATTTTTCCAATTTCTTTCTAATTTTTTAGAAAGGTTTTATTAAATATATAAAAAATAAAATAATTAAATATTAAAACTTTTATAAAAATCGGCAAGAAATCAGAAAAATATAGGCCTACCTTTATTATTTTTTACTTTTCTTTCTTTAATAATCCTGATTTTTTTAATATTTTTGCTAATTTTTTAAGCTAGTTGGCTATTTAGCTAAAAGAAGTTTAGCGTATTACATAATACATATTTAAAAACTAAATTTAAAAATTAAAAAGAAATTGTAAAAATATAAGGTTTGTTTTTCTTAATTTATAATCCTAATCTTTATATACCTTATTTTTCTTAATTTTATAGCTATTTTTTTAATAGGCTTAGCGTTCGATTAAAAGTAGTTTAGTGTACGTTTAGCGTACTTGTATAAACTAAGTAATGCAAGCTAAAATAAATAAAACAAAAATTAAAGAAAATATAATGTTGTTTATTATATAGTTATATACTAGATTCTTTAAACCTAGTATTTTTCTAATTTCTTTTTGATTTTTAATTAAAGTTATTGTATATATATGTACAAAAGTGCAAAAAGTGCGAAACGAGCTTGTATACAAAATGAGCTTATGTAGTACGTTATATAAAAAGTATATTATTTCATTATATATAATAATTTAATTAATAGTATTTTAATTAATATATATATTTAAATATAATATATATAATAAATAAATTTATTAATAATAAAATTGCTTACTATTTTTTTTTAGTTTTATAAAAGCTTTTTATTAATTAAAAAAGTTATTATAATTACGTAAAAAAAAAAGTAATTTTTTTATTACTTATTATACAATTAGTTTTTAAGTACAATTATATAATTGTTTTAAAAGCTTAATATAAAAATTTTACTATATTTTAAATTTTCTTTTTTTTATTTTTTATTAATATATAATTATATTACGTATAATATATTAATTAATATTAATTTAATAATATATAAAGTAAGTCCGTATATTTAATGTTAAATATAACGTTAAAATAAGTATATTATTAGTATTACTATTTATTTGTATTATTTTTAAATATAAAAGTAAAACTTTTATATATAAAAATTCCTTTTTTAAAAAGGGAATTTTACTAGTAAATACCGTTTGTTTAACTAGGCTTTAAATTTAATTAAACAGTAATACAAAAAAGTATTACATATTATATATAATTAATATTAATATATTAACAATTTTAAATAATAATATAATATATGTTAAAACAGTATTACTATGTTGGTTGCAACGCAATTTGTATAAGAAGGATCGGACTAATAGGTCTCCGAACCTAGTATAAATTAGGTCTTTTACCTTTGTACGGAAGGGCTTAAAAGAGGAGCTTTTTACTTTTCTATTGTACGACTGGTTTTTCCTCCTTTTTTTAGTGTAGTATAGTGAACAAAAATTCGTATATTTACTACTTTAAAACTTGTACACTTTACGTATATAACTTTATTTAAATACTAATTAGTGTTTAAATAGCGTATATATTTTAAACATTATTTAAATATAAATTAGCTATAAATAATAACGGGTTAGTTTTTATAATAGGCGGGACTTTTATATTGCTTTTTTTTAATTATTGTACGCTTATACTTAAAAACTAAACAACTAGCAACTAAAAAGGAAATTAATTTTTTTATGTATAATAAAGTAATTCTTTAATTAGTAAAAAGCTTTTGTATAACAAAGAATTAATAGTAAGTAATTTTATTATTAATAATTATTGTTATATATTTTGTAAGATAATATAATTACTTGCCGTACGAATAACTAAATAGTACCTTTTTTTGACCGCTATTACTATATATATACTAAGTTAAGCAATACTTTTAATTACTTGCTATACGAATAATTAAATAGTATTTAATTACTGTTGTTATATATACTAAGTTAAGCGATACTTATTAGTTTTGTTTATTATATATAAGTTGTATAATAAATATTATATATTTAAGCTTTTTTTTGTATAAAAGTACTTTGACGAAGGTTTTTACGTATATAAAAAGGCTTTTTCTTTTTTCTTATTATCAAGCCTTAATAAAAGCTTTAAATAAAAAAGTAAAAAGTATTACTTTTTGTTATATAAAGCTTTTAACGAAAGCTTTTTTGTGTAATAAGGAAAAAAAGCTTTTTTTCCTTTTTAAAAAAAAAGTACTTAACTTTTTTTTTATACGAAAAAGCTTTAATAAAAGCTTTTTCTTACAAAGAAAAAGTTATAATACTTTTTATTTTTTGTATAAATTATGTATTATATAAAGCAAGTTTTTTAGGTTTTTTTTTTTAGCTAAATATTATATATATAAAGTGTATTTTATATTTACTGTTGTATAACTTAAAAATAAGCTAAGTTATAATTAAAAAAGATTTTTTTTAGTATTAAAATAGTATTACTATATTGGTTGTAATGCAATTTGTATAAGAAAAATCGGATTAATAAGTTTTTAAACTTAGTATAAATTAGGTTTTTTACCTTTGTATAAAAGAGCTTAAAAAAGGAGTTTTTTACTTTTTTGTTGTATAATTGGTTTTTCCTCCTTTTTTTAGTGTGGTATAGTAAATAAAAATTCGTATATTTATTACTTTAAAAGTTGTACGCTTCGCGTACGCAACTTTATTTAAACAATATATAAATATAAAATATTACTTTTTAGTTTAACTAATAAACTTATAACTTTTTAAAAATATATTAATAATATATTATTTAATTATTTAAATAACTTTTATAATACTTATATAAATAATATTTTTATATATTTAAATAATTTAAAAAAATATTATGTTTATATAAATAAAGTATTATAATATTTATATAATATTAATTTATAAATAAATATTAAAAAATTAGAATTTTATATTATTTAAATTAAATTTTTAAAATATATTATTAATATAAAAAAAATTTAAATAAATTTATTTAAAATTAAAGTAATTTAAAATTAAAATACTTTTAATATTATAAAAAAAGTATAATTTTTTTTAAGTTTTTATAATTTTTATTGTAAGTTTATTAAAAAATATAATTAAATTACTATAATTTTTAATAAATTAATAAAAAAAAAAATCTTTTTTTTTTTAAATAAAAAATATAAAAAAATAATATTACAACTTAAAAAAGTATTAGTTTTTATATTATTATTAAAATATTATTAATACAAATTACTAATTAAAATAAAAATAAATATTTTTTATAAAATGTTTATAAAAGTATTATTATAAAAATTAAATAAAAATTAAAAATAATATTTTATAGTTTTTTATTTTAAAATTATAAACGAAACAAAATTAAATTATAAAATTTATAATTAAAAAATATTAGCTATTATATTAGCTTTAAAAAAGTAGTAATTAAAACTAATAAATTATTAAATAGAATTTTTTTTTTTTATAATTAATTATTAAGCTTTTAAATACTTTAAATAAAAATAGTACTTTAATTTATAATAAGTAAATTAAATAAACTTATTTTTTAAATATTACTTTTTTATTATTTATAAACTTAAAAAGGAAAATATAATAATTAATGCTTTTTTTTTTAAATTAAAAAATTTAATTATTTAAAAAAAAAAAAGTTTAAAAATATTTTACTTTATTTAAACTAGTTAATAATACTTTTTTTTAAAAAATTAAGGTTTTTTATTTAAAATTAAAAATTAAAATAAAAGTTTTATTAAGCTTATAATTAGTAAACTAGGTTTTTTATAAAAACTATATTAATTTTAATATAAAAATTTATTAATAAAAAGTTATTAAATTAAAAATTAAAAATAACTTTTAAAAATATAATAATAATATTATTATTTATAAAAGTTAATTAATAGTTTTTAATTTTTTATATATAAAAACTAAATTAATATAAGAATTTTATAACTTTATAATTACTATTTATTTAAAAAAAAAAAATTAAATATTTATTAATAAATTATTATTAGTAATTTAAAATAAAAATAAATTATAATATATATATATATTTAATTATATATATTATTGTTTTATAAAGGTTTTTTAAAATAAAACTTTAAAAAAATTAACTTTTTTATTAATTTTTAAAAAAATATAGTAATATTTAGTAATAAATTTTAAATAAATATTAAAAAAAAAATATAAGTAAAATAATATACTAATTATAATAAATTATTTAAAAAAATATATATAAATTATATTATATATTATTAACATTATTATTAAAAATATTATTTATATATATTATAAAGAATTTTTCTGTATTTTTAAAATACTTATTATTATAACTTTAAATTATAGTTTTTAATTTATTTTAGCTTTTATAAATAAGTTATATAAACTTATAAAAGTAATATATATTTTAATATTTATAAACTATTATAAAATAATAAAATAAATAAAAATTATAAATCAATATTTAAGCTTTATTTTTTTATAAATTTATTAATATATTGCTTTATAAAGTTAAAATAAGTTTTTTTATGCTTTTTTATTTTAATTAAAAAAATAAAACTATTAAATAAAAACTATAAAACTTATTTATTTAAAAAAAGTATTTAAAAAAATATATTTAAAAATAAAGTTAAAAAATTGCTTATTTTATAAAAAATACGAAAAAATACTTAGTTAAAACTTAAGTTTAAATAATTTAATAAATAAATAAAATTAAATATAATTTTAATTTTAATATAAGCAATTTTATTTTTATTTTTAAAAAAAAATAGTTTTAAATTACTAATTATTTTTTTAATAAACTAAACTACTTTATAATTTAATAATACTTTAAAATTGTTAATTAAAATAATTATAATACTTTTATTTTTAATATTTTTATTATTTAAAAAGCTTTAAATTATTATTATATTAATTATTTAAAAAAAATATTTAAATAATTTACTGTTAAACTAAAAAATAAAAAACTTTTTAAAAAAAAAAAAACTTTAAAATAAAAAGAAATTTATAATAAAATAAATAAAAGCTTTTTATTTATAATATAAAAAACTATTATATTAAATAAATTAAAAAAGTTAAAATTTTAATAATAAATAGTATTTAATTAAAAACTTTAAAAATAATGCTATTATTTTAAAAAAAATTTATAATATAAATGTTAATACTTTTAAACTTTTTATATAATTAAAGTTATAATTATAAGCTATTAAAAAAACTAATTTAAAAAACTATATTTAAATAATAATAAAGTTATAATAAAAAAAACAAAAAAGCAATAAAAAAAAAGTGTAAATATAGTTTAAAAAAAAATATAATGTAGTTTTACTAATTAATTATAAAAAAGCTGAATATTAATTTAATAATATAAAAGCTCGGCAATTAAATATTTAATAAAAACTTAAAACAATTTTTTTTTTAATTAAAAAACAGTTATTTGTTTAATTTACAATTAAGTTTTTTTTTTTAAAAAAAAAAAGTAGTTACGAACTAATTATAAATTATAATTAAAATTTATTATAAATTATAATTAGTTTGTAATTACTATTAAACTTTTATTTTAAATAAGTTTTAATATAATAAATTATATTTAAATATACGAGAATATTGCTTGTTAAAAAAAATATTCTTTAAATATAATAAAAAAACATATTAATTATATATTTAATATTAAAAAACTTTAAACATTAAAGTAATAAAAGCTATAAAAAAATAACGATTAAAAAAAAGTTTAATAAAAATAGTTTATAATTTAAAACACGTATAATAAAACGCTTATAAATTTAAATATTAAATTAAAAACATTTTGTAAAAAATACGGTAATAACTTTGAAAAAATACATATTAATAACAAAAAAATATCGAACTAATTTAAATTTGTAACACAAAAAATCAAAGAAACCGAAATTAAATTTTTTAATAACAAAAATAAAATTTAAATAATGTTTTTTTTAAATAAGTTTAAAAAATAATAATAAAAAAATAAAAATACTAAATTTTATAAACAATAATTAAGTTTTATAAAATTTAATTTTGTAAAAATATAAAGTAAAATAATATATAAAAAGTAAATTAAGTAATTTTGTAAATAAAAACTAATTAAATAATAATATATTTAAATATTTAAAAAAACAAAAAATATATAAAAAAATAAAAAAAGGTTTAAAGTTTTATTTATAAATTAAATTAAATAAATTTATAATTATAAAATATTAAACGGCGTAATTATATTATATATTAATTTGAAAATTATATAAATAATTTAATTATTAAAACGGTTTTTTAAAACTGTTTATAAAAATAGTTTTATTTTAAAATTGCTATATATTATATAATTATTTCGTATAATAAAAAGTTTATAAAAAACAATAATTTTAAAATATAAAGTTATTAAAAAAAAAAACTATTAAAAAAAAAAAGTAATAAACTTAAAATTTATAATAAATTATTATTTTTTAATAAAGAAAAACTAGGGTTTTTGTAGTAATATTTTATTTAAACTTTAAATTACGTATTATTTTCCCGTTTTTAAACGCTTATTTTGTACGATTAACGTTTCGTAATTACAAATATACGTGTAACTTTTTTTTTTATATAATTGTTTTTTAATATAGTAATACTAATTAGTATTAAACGCTTATAATTTTTTCGATTATATTAGCTTTTAAAAAAACTATATTAAATATTTAACTTAAATATTAATTGTTTTTTATTTGTTTATTTATTGTTTTTTTATTAAACCGACTTTTTAAAAAGTCGCGTTTTACATTTAGTTTAATTATTAACTCGAATATTATTTTTTTGTTATTATAAACTTATTATTTTCCAATTTTATAAAAAATTACGTTTTATACTCGGTTTAATTATTAATCGTGTATTATTTTTTTGTTATTATAAACTTATTATTTTTTAATTTTATAAAAAATTACGCTTTATATTTAGTTTAATTATTAGCCGTGTATTATTTTTTTGTTAATATAAATTTATTATTTTATTGGTTATATAATATTATCCTGATTTTTTATGCTTTTAAAAATGGATTATTTCGTTAATAACACCGATTTTTTAAAAAGTCGTTTTAACGTTTAATTTAACTTCGAACCGGTTATTAAAGCTATTATTTAATAATTATTTTTATAATTATACGAATTTTTATAAAGTTTGTTTTTATTTTAATACTTTTATTAAATAATGTTTTTTTTATATAATTATTTAAATTTTTTATTTTTTTAAAAGCATTATTATAATTTAATTAAAATATATATTTATATAAATAAATAATGTGCCGTATTACATTTACTTTTACGTTTTCAAGTAACTAAAGTATAAGGTACGTTAAGTAGTCCCGTTACTACTTGGCAAATCAACCGTTTTACATAAATTATGCATAAATGCTCTACCTTAGTCACTTGACTGACCTTAGGGTGAGCCGAGCCCGAGTAAAAGCGGCAAATACGCTAAACCCGATTTGTTGAGGTCTTGGCATTTGGTAATACCTAGTACCCTCTCATGCCTCACTCACTTCCATATGCCTGCTAGTTAGTAAGTCATTCATATTCTAAACTTATCGTTTATTATCACATACACATGAATTGCTTGTAGAAGTAGTATACATTCTCCACTCCTTATAACGCCGAGCCAACTTATTTTTTGACATTCCGCAATGCCTGCCATCGATGTCTTGAATATGCAGTCGTCGGTCGCAGGTACAATACCTGCTTGACCCATGTCTAAAAGTCCACTTCACGAACAGGAAGTCCGCCATTACCGCATGTTATTTTCACCATAGACACTACATCTCACGTCGCCTTCTCCGCTTTCCCTTTATCCGCTGCCTCTCTTGCCAGCCTCATATCCGCCCGGCTGAGCCGAAGATCGCCGCTATACAGGCCGAAGGCCGTCACGAGCTCGCCGAGTCCATCCTTCAGACCCATCAACACCGCCGTCACCTCGGGGCACTGTCGATCCTGGCTGAGGTCCGTCCAGTGTGTCGGGAACTTGTCCCGGAATGCCTCTAATTTCCTGATCACCGCCGTCAATGTCCGGATGATGACCGCCACATCCCTCTGCACATTGCCATACTTGTCCTCTGTCAGACTGCACACGGCCAGACGCGACACGGCGTACACCGCATTGATGTACATGCTGGTCTCCGCGTACGGCGTTCCCAGTGCTGCCTTGGCCAGCTGACGGCCAAAGGTCTGCTGGAACATGGGCCCGACGACGGGGAGACCCAGCGCTACCATCGACAGCCCCGTCAGATACCCTCGCACGGCCCGAGGCTGGAGTGCCGCCTGTTGCTCCGTCGTCATGACTTGATCCGCTACTAACCCAGCCCCTTTCTTGATACCAGGCATCCAAGCCTGTATGGGTGTCTTGCCCGGGGACGTTAACACCTTGGAGACTGTATCTCTTATTAGATAAGTCTTATCCGCGGGCCTCGAGGCCGATACGTCGTTATTCTTGAGAGGCCGAGAAATGCGTTCCCGTGGCTGCGTCGAATCGGCCGATTGCGTTGGTGGGGGTGATGTTGCGGGCCTTCCGTACTCATCAATCCTGCGCTCGATGGTCCTGATGGTGTCGAGGCACACAGCATAAATCTGGGACCACATGGGCCCATCCTTCCGATCAATATCCTCGAAAATGGACTGCCGTCGAGTTTTGAAGTCTCGTGCGATGAAAGCAAGCTCCCACATGGCGAAGGCCTAATATCGTCAGTCACTTTAGCCAGCCGGTAAACATGGTAGCAACTACCCACAGATATTCTAGGCTTTTTGCTCTGTAATCCGTTCACCAGGCTGCCGTTGGGGTCCTTGGATTCGGCGGTCAATGGCTGGTCTACCTTCAATGGCTCACGTGCAAGCAGCACCCGAAAGGCAACATCGCCAAAGTACCAGAGAAGAGACAACAGAAACGATGCCCAGATCGTTCGTCCTAACATCCAGACGCTCCATGGCGCACCCCCGAGGGGTAGATTATATCGCGGTAGGTCGCTATAGAGAATCCTGAAAAACCACATGGACGAGCGCCACGCAGACGCCCTGAGGAAATGGTAGATGACGACGTAGTTAGCGAAGGAGACAGCGATAGCCAGCATGCCGCATCGCACAAGCAAGATGGGAGCCCGTTCACGTATTTGTGTGGTCCAGTGCTGGGGCCTCTTCGGGCTAGGTGTGTGGCCTTCATTGCTGTCGTCATTCTCAGGAATCTTCTGTACCGTTCCTAGGACCATGCGGTCCAAATCCAAAGCTATGTGAAGTACACCTTGCACGAGGCCCAGAATTACCAGGCCGACTGTATAGAACACGGCTTGCTCGTTCAGACGTGACCGACCAGTCGTGCGAGAGATCCAGCGGATACCAGCCTCCTCCGGGGTAGACAGGAGATAGACTTGGCTGAAGAAGAATGCAGAGGTAGCGTAGGTCAAGACGGTTTCGAAGGCGGAGAAAAGGAGCCCAGTATTGGCCAAAGTCTCGGACAGGGCGTGAGAAGTTCGGAAGCCCATATGGGCGTGGGCGATTCGGAGGACAATAATGGGGAGGATGGAGAGAAAGATGATCACGGCGCGTAGAGCCGGGAGGCCCAAGGGAGAGTATGACCAGGTGACTGGAGTGGGAATAGATTGTTAGTGAGCGCACAAGATGCGGCTGTACACACATAGAGCACATGGAGTTCGATGGACTAACATAAGCTTAAGCGGGATAGAGTGAGAGACTCTACATAGGCGAGGCCGAGGACAATGGCGGCTGTACCGGCAAACCGTCTCTGCAAAGCAGGCTGCAGGAAGTCCTTATAAGGCACTCGTCGCGCAACGGGCGGAACCATGTTTGCGACTAAAGAAGAAAGAGAAAGGGGGGAATGGTGGATAGGATCAGCGCATTGTATAAGGGAGGTGAAGAGGCACGCAATTTACGCGAAGGATGCGCAACGGCGTGGATGCGAGGGGGGCCGAATGGTGAAGGCAAATCCGACTCCGGTGATGATGTTTAGAGACTCGAAGTAAATAAAAAGTGTTGCAGGGTACATAGTAGAGCTCGACGGGTGGGTAACGGTACGTACAGTAAAGCTACGGTAGTCTATCTAAGCCGTGCACTAATTGGAGGGGTAAGGCATGCTTCGGTACGTACTCCATAGACCCGCCAACACCAGCCACAAATCGCATCTAGTGGATTAATGTGGCGCAGTTCTGGCGCTGAATGACGCCAGAGATGCATGTGCCTGCATCCCATCTCTATCTAGCGCAATCTAGGCAGGCAATCAGTACATATAAGTCAAATACCCGTACCTATTACGTATAACTACACTGAAAAAGCGCTGGATGAAGGCAAGGAAGATACATTTCGATAGGCACCTGGTACTTAAGGCACCTAAACCCGCCGTCTCACCCACGCATGATCTCCGACATTGCCATAGTACGTACTGAGGCAGGCTACTACAATACACAATACAACCCACTGCATCCATGAATCCAAATCATCATCCGGCAGCTTGATCCTAATCGGAGGCTACACGGCGGCTCGTTCGACGGTCATTCTTTCGCCTTCCCATCTCTACCGCTCGGGTACTTCGGCTTCACCTTGACGACTCCGCCTGTAAACCTCTCTCTTCCGACAGTCCCTCCGCCCGCCTCGGCACTCCCACCAGCCCATTCCATTCGCTCGCCATGTCCTTCGACCAGCTTTCCTCGATGGAGTCGGGCGGCGGAGGCGGTCGCCGCGCCAACACCGGCGCCTACGCCGACGATCCCGAGTTCTCGCGCCTGTCGCAGGGCCTGATGAACCAGCTGTTCCACCTGCAGGGCGGCAACATCTCGAAGCTGCGGTCCGACATCAGCCTGCTCGGCACCAGACGCGACAACCCGCGCCTGCGCGAGCGCGTGTCCTCGGTGCTCGAGGAGCTGACGGTGCAGTTCAAGGACGTCGGCGAGGGCGTCAAGAAGATCCAGGCCTGGGGCGATGTCACGGTAGGTGGCGCATCCTATCCATGTCCGCCTTATCCTCATGAAATGATTCCCGGCTGACGGGATGCAACGGCATGCAGCCCACGCAGAAATACTCCCAGCAGAAGCTCTCGCGCGAGTTCAAGGCCGCGCTCGCCGAGTTCCAGTCCCTGCAGCGCACGGCCCTCGAGAAGCAGCGGGCCTCCGTCTCCGCCGCCAAGGTGGCGCTGGACCACGAGTCCACCGGCGAGGCGGGAGGGGCCTCGGGCCAGCAGCACCACGGGGACCAGCTGCAGCTGCAGCAGCAGGAACAGGTGCACCTCGCGCCCCAGGACGAGGTGGACTTCCAGGACGCCCTCATCACCGAGCGCGAGGAGGAGATCCGGCACATCGAGGAGGGCGTCAGCGACCTCAACGTCCTCTTCCAGCAGGTCGCGCAGATTGTGAGCGAGCAGGGCGAGCAGCTCGAGACGATAGAGAACAACGCCATCAACGTCCGCGACGACACGCGCGGCGCCGACGTCGAGCTGCGGAGCGCCGCCCGCTACCAGAAGAACGCTCGGAGCAAGGCCTGCTGCCTGCTCCTTGTGCTGGCCGTCATCATGACCATCGTGCTATTGGCTGTATTTCTAGGATGACGGGCACGCTACACAGCTCGCGGCGGTTCGAGCAGCGGCATATGAACTGGCGCCTGGTGTCCTGGGGTTTCGTTGATTATAGTAATATTGGTTTGTGGGCACTGGTGTTTCTTTCATGGTTGAAACTTTGAAGCACGGCGATGTCAATATTTCTCTCTTTGGTTTATATATATATATATCAATATGTGTGCCTTCGCGTATTTACAGGACACCGGTCATCTTCTTGGCGGTGAGAGCATAGAAACATGCGTTCTAGTATACAACTGATACAGCCTGGTGTCTTGGGAATACAGGTGATAATACAAATGCGGGCAGGCTATCTTTTGTCTCCCGCTGAACACAGTAAAGTGCATCTGTGCACATCAACTATAGCTTTACTATAGCTGCATGAGCGATATTGACCCGAACCAACCCCTTGGGCGCCAGTTCAAAGCCAAGCAATATGAGAGACTGTCTATTTCCACAGACTTGGGCCATACGGCGATGTTTCCCCGTAGTCTCACGGCAAACTAGTTCTGCCGCACACGTTGCGGACGTATCAAAGGCAACTCGACACCCGTGCATCTCTTCAGCAGCCTGCCCCCAACAGGCATGAAATGCGAGAGGCCCTTCGCGAAGAGCGCATTCGTCAGAGACGAGGACAGCCAGTACAGATGCAAGGCGGCAGGCAGGTCCATGGTGAGGGGCCCCACCAGGACAGCGAGGCCGACCATGGCCAGGTAGAGCGTCGACTGCGCCCTCGTGGCCACAGCGACCTTCTCGTCTCCCGCCAACGTCTGCGCCTGGGCGCTCTTGGGCAGACGACCCATCACGACGCGCACGCGGTCCGTGAACTCGGACTTGGTCTTGGGGACGAGGTTGTATGTGAGGGCGGCGGAGAGCGCCAGGGGCAGGATGTGGTACGGATCGCTGACCGTCAGGTCGGTGAACCAGAGACAGCCCTCGTAGGTCAGGCTGGCGTCCACGACGGCCGTGCGGACCGTCTCCACGACGGACCCGACGGCAGCAGAGCCGGCATCCAGGGCCGCAGAATCCGCCACGGTGCCCGTCGTAGCGGCCGCGGCGGTCTCAGCGGGGCCGCTCGGGGCGCCCATGATCAGGGACCCGAGGAGGCCGCGCGGGCCGCCGCAGAGGCGGCGCACGGCGTCGATGGCGAGCAGCCACACGGGGAAGCCGAGGGTGCTGCCGTAGAGGCGCCACTGCTGCAGGCCGAGCTTCCCGTAGATGCGGTTGGTGGCGCGGTCCTGGCGGCTCCGGGCCTCGGCCAGCCGCCGCCCCGGGGCGACGCCCTCGCGGTGGACGTCGCGCTGGATGCGGGCGCTCCAGGCCTGCAGCACGGGGCCGAGGGCGGCGCGGTGGCGGAGGATGCGCTGGTTGTAGGCGCTGAAGGGGAGCCGGGCGACGGTGCCGACGGCGAGGGCTACGAGCGGGATGGTCAGGAACCACGGCAGGCCCGTGGCGCCGTGGAGCCCGAGGATGAGGCTCTGGGTCGTGTCGATGGCGGTGCCGGCGGCGGACTGCCAGTGGAAGCACCGCGGGCCATTGGGACCGTAATGAAAGGGAGACGGTGAGATCCGGGGTCGATGATGAGAGGTGGTGTGAGGCGCACGAGGTTTGGTCACCCGTACGAGGGGCAGGGCCCTCGCCGAGCTCATAGTTTCCTTACTTGAGACACCCGTATGACATATGTATAACTCATGCCATATGATGAGATGAGGCTGGAATATGTGATAGGCTTGGCTTGGTTGTTGTGTTCCTTGCGTAGAGGCTCACGCTCTCTTACATGGTGGTGTGGTGTGAGATGGTGAGTGAAGCTCTCAATTGAGACGCCAAGATAAGTACATAGGTACCTACTTAGTAGCTTTTTGACACTCCACTATTATAAGCCAATTAAAACCGTCTATCATTACACTGAGAGTAATGTACACATGTTACAACATTCCGGATTCTATAGTTTAAGAAAAGCATTTCAATTCACAATTCGCCAATAATGCAGCTTTCTATCACTTAAAGTTACAATATGTTGCAGCCTGTAGCACTAAATATCTCGTATAGTCGTTATTACCAATACGTTAATAACAGCGACTTTTTCCGTGACAAGTCACAAGCATCACGTCGGGTATTATGGACTTGCTCGCAACAAGACTCTCTACCGCTCCAGTGAGCACTCCTATAGTGAGTACCGCTCTGGTGAGCACGAGTGGTCCAAGGCGATGGTCAAGCACTTTTCGTAGTGTCTTGGATAAGTAAGACTGTTGGTACAAATGATAACTATGTTCATTAAAATTCTCGAACAACGTGAGTCTCTTTAATCCAGATGAGGCGAGTGATTCGAACAATACTCTGTACCCTGCAATCATCACAACTCTTAGCTTCTGCGTGACATTGGGGGGGAGGGGGGGCATAATAGATCGGATGATAGGTTTTCCCTGAGAGTGAAGGCATCTCCGACTACATTCTGCACCCCCTATATGGAATCTCTCCCGGTAATCGTCTCGAATTCCTGTTCGCCGCCTCCCGTCTGTAATTACCGTGTAAGTGCCGTCGAGCGCGCAACCAACCCGTCCCACCTTGCAAGGAACGAATGAACGAAGGAAGCCAAAGAACCACCAGCCCATATCATGGCTAACTAATTGCACGCGCGCTGACGCGAGGACTCATATCATGGTCGACTGACCTGCAAGTTATATTTGCGTAATTATGGACTGCTGAATATGTGCTTACTATTGCGCTGTACAGGACCTATCGCAGCGCGGCGAGTAGCTGCATATTCATCTGCATGTTCCCTTCACCCATTTTCTCGCTACCTAATAGTGCTCCAGCTGTCACCCCAGTCATCGTTGAGCAGAGACCACTCAGATAGAATTGATAACCCGGCCCTCTCAATCGCCGCCTCGCTGTAATAGTCCGGAACCACCGTCCGGGTGCCGTCGTCGTCGTCGTCGTCGTCGCTCACGTCATGACAGTTGACCTCAACATCCGCATTCCCACCGCCGTCGACAAGATCCGCTTCCTCTTCGTAGACACTAAAAAGCTCCCCACTGGTGTTTTCGAATCTGGCGAGGGCCTCATTAGACCACATCGGCACCACATAGGTGAAAACATCCTCGCCCATTTCTTTCTCGTGCGACTCTACGCAAACGTCACAGACCTCGCCGGCGCAGAGCACAGCCTCCGAGTCTTGGGCTGCGGAGTCAGGCGCCCTTATCTTCCCCAAGACCTCGGCTTCATCGAGACGAGGGGTGACGGGCACCGACTTTGGATAATAGTCACCGTCGTCCACAAGCTCCTGGCAATAGCCGGCAGGCAGCCACCTTTCCCAAGCTGCACGGGGGGTGTTGTCTACCCAGTCCGGCTTCCGTCCTTCGTAAGAATAGGGTATCGACAGGGCTGGGTCGTGCGACGACTTGGGCGGAGGCCGCTGGGAGCGCGCGCCTACACTTGCCCAATAAAAACTGTTACATAAATCGGGTGCGTTGGCAGCCACAGAAATGTTGCTGGGGCCGCTACCCTCCAGCCCCCCGCTCTGAATCACAGGCGCCGTGTAGAAGGTTCCGTCGTACGACGTCGTAGAGAGTGCTGGAGTAATCGTCTCCCCATCGTGCTCAAGCTTGGGGCGGACCATCCGCGCGTTGCCAGACTCAAGGTCGTCGGCAGCATCCTCCAGTGACGGCTCGTATTTCCTCTTGCGATTAGGTCTGTTACCCTCGCTCCTGTTGTCAGCGTCGCAGGTCGTGCGTGGCAGACTAAGATACGACAGGTAGCTCATGCATTTCTGGGTGCCCCATCTGTCCTTTGGCTCGAGAGCGAGCATCCCGTACAGCAGTGGCTGATACAGTTGGGGGGCTTCCTGCACGAGTGGCACGGCCACTTCCACCACCCACCAGACAACATCATCATAGCTGCTCAACCTCTCTTCCGCATGCTGCTCCGCCGTGTATGGAGTGAAAAGCATCAGAGCGATGATGCCGAGGCTAAAGACGTCTACCAACTCGTCGTACCTCTTTCTGTCCTTCCAAATCTCGGGGGCGATGTAGTTCGGCGTCCCGGCAAATCCCTTGTCGACCGTGGTTTGCAGCGCCACACTGCCGAGGTCGCAGATTTTGAGGCTCCACTTGTCGCTACCGTCGCTGAGTGTGTGCTTGGTCGCCCTGACGTTGTCGGGTTTCAAGTCTCTGTGGATGCACCCGGCGAAGTGGACGGCCTGCACTCCGCTGAGTATATCAACGGTCAGGGCGACGGGGTCGTTTCTCGGGGCTTCGGAAAGTTCGTAGGGAAGTTTCTCAAGAATGAGCCAGGGCGGATGCATCGCGCTCACCCCGTCGACGTGTTTGGCAAAGTCGTACGGTGTCACAACGTGTGGCTAAGAGCAGAGAGAGATATACCGTGTTAGTGTCCCTGCCATTATAAAGCACACCAAAGGGATCGGGAATGTATCACAAGGTGGGTGGGCTGGTGGTTGGGGGGCACTGACGTGCTGGAATTTCATCAGTGCCTTGAATTCATTCTCTAGCATCTCTGCGGCTACGAAGGCCGATATCTCGGGTTGGTTCTTGTAGTGGGGCTCTTTCGCCAGTAGCTCCATTTCTTCGCCGTCTTTGTCAACCCTGAATGTCGAGGCAGTGGCTCCTGAGGAGTGTTTGTACCAAGGCTTCCGTCTGTAGAATGAGCCGTCCTGGCCGCAGCGGCAGTCTCCATCCAAAGTAGCGAACCCGCTGTCGATGGAGGGAATATAGAGAGGAGGTTCCATGTTTAGATCCCTGGCAAATACTTCGACGTTCTTGCGGAAGAGGCTTTCCTGTTGGGGACTCCGATCCGGGGACCATGCCCAGAACGATTGGCCTTCGGCAAGTAAGAGTCGAACGGGGGTGAAAATCTTGTGAGTATCTTCCTGGCCAAGTGTTATTATTTTATCGCGCCGCTTGATGATCAAGCCCGATTTTGAAAGACATTTGATTTCTGGCACGACCGAGGAGCCGGTTTTAGCTAAGCCAATGCTAAGATGGCGCCTACTGATCCCAGAGCTGTTGCCCGTATGGAGCCAGAAATCAGCGGCATCCTCTTCACGCGTAGAACCAAAGACCCAAGCACGCCGATCTTTCGGCTTTCTCGAAAAGACCAGGCAAAAGATGGCCGAGTTGGCTGGAACGCCAACTTTAGCGAGGATATCTTTCCACCTTGGGCGGTCGCGAGGAGGTTCGTAGATGTAGGTGCCGTTGCTTCTCAGATTATTGATGTTAACTTTTGCATTAGAAAACCCCCCAAACAGCAAGACAATGTCTCCAAGCCTTGGTGTGTGATAGTGCCTGGAGGAGTTCGCCATATTTCTAGGATTGCCTCGGCTCGGGAAAAGGGACGAGGCATGACGTACGGATGTGAAGTGCGAGAGAGCCGAAAGTGATGGTAGAATGGTGCGGTGTGCATAATATGAAAAGAACATTGGCCATTCAGTCCCTTGAGACAACAACACTCAGGAGCGTGCTACAGTGTCAGGCCAGTTAAGGAAGGGCAAAACGAGTGGCCGAGAGTGGCCGCCTCAGATCGCCCCACAACTCACACGGTCGCCTCACGTAGCACAATACCGGTTGTATTTGCGAAGCTCGTAGCGGTGGTTCCGCTGTTCGGTGCGCTCAGTGGACGGTTTTCCCACCCGCCCACGAGAAGCACCGTGTCCTCGCTTGGCAATGGATGATGTCGTGCGAGGCTTCAACACGGTACTGCCTGTAGGAGGTGGCTGAGGCGACTTATGGCGAGAGCCACGGTTGGTACGATCAGGAGCAGCAGCAGCTCGGCGACCTCGAGGCCGAGCGCTAGTCCGTCCAGACCGCCGGGTCGTGAGTTCAGGGACGGCAGCAGGATTGCTGTATTCCATGCCGACCAACTTGCGCCATTGAAAATCTTTGAGTGCTTTGACTTGTAGTTCCCAGAAACCCCGATCCTCGATTCTGTTTCGCACGTCCTTACGATTGGCGCCGATAGAACCGAGGTGAGCCCAAAGGCATTCGGTAGCTGTTCTCAGCGCGGGTATACCCCCCGTTTTTCGCCCGGGTGAATCCATCTTAGCAATGGCCAAGAGCTGATGGAGTATGAGGATGTAGAAGTAATCAGACGTCTGGATGTCTTCGTAGGCCGTTTCAATCTCGTCGGGAGCGTGGTTGCTCTCGAGCTGTTCACACTCCATCTTAAAAGAATGCTCCATCGAGAGGATTTCCTCGCTAAAAGTGACCTCGGGCGTTGCATCTCTATCTTCGCGGTCTTGTTGGTCCTTTGCCTCTTCAAGACGACTATGGAGACGATCAAGGTTGGCATGCAGTATCTTCTCCCAGCCTCCTCCCCCCAAGCTGGGGCTCGACGCCATCTCTGCCTGCTTTTGCTTCCTGATTGAGGTGGTGGTGTTTGAGAAAGAGGGGTCAGTATTCTGTGGGAGGCGGATAGGTAGAAATATGCCAACAGGGTGGTGCCGTCAAGAGATCCACAAAATGGTGGCGGCTTTGGATCAATGTTGTGCGAAGGAGAAAACGGCGAATTGACTTCCAGCTCGTGACCAAATAAGTAACTACCCAAGTATTTACGTGTAGGTGGCCCCCCCACAGGCATGGCACACTCCCTGTGGCCCCACATCAGTGAAGTACCAGTTAAAAGTAGAGTAATAAGTTAAGGGATAAAAGGCTAGCCAAAGGGTATAAATTAGGTAGGTAAGTAGAACAGTATCTTTTGGATTGGGATGAGCTAATTTGAAACTTGACCGCTCCGCATTCTTTTAGAACGGTTCTTCAGGTACGTCTGGAGCGCCGGGGCCGAAACGGAGCAACGTCCGGCTAACAGCCGGCGTGGCGCGGAGGGCCAGGGTTTTAGTCAGCGGAGACGCCCGCACCGCTGTTGCAACTTGCCCCGGAGCATTGTGGTCTCCCGACCGTCCGAGACAAAAGCTGCTCAACCTACATGAGACATCTCCCGTACCAGTACAACCTCTCAGCGGCATTGGCTTGGATCAGTACGGACTCGAACCTATACTAGTACGGCTACGGATCAGTACGAGGTTGGATCAGCACGAAGTGGGATCGCGTATCAGTGAGCACCTTACGGCCTTAGATTGACGACCAGTGCGCGTTTGCCTCTGCCAACTCCGCCTCCGTAGACCCCTTCTCCGAATCAGCAAGAGCGATATCAAACTTCATATTCTTCTGTTCTGGAGGCTGGTTGGCGAGCCTTCTATTTCGTCATACGCATCAGATAGCATTGCGATGCGGTACTGTCCGAAAAACACACACTCATCCCCTGTCTCCGCCAATACCAATGCTGCATATCCTTGTTCATTTCTTTCAACCATGCCTATTTCTCTTCAGTTCTCATCAAAAATCCTCACATGCCCTCGACGAGTACTCCTAGAGAAGTCCTCATGTCTACTGCAATAGCCTTGAGAGTGCGTTCGATAAACTTGACACGCACATCTCGCGGATATGCCCAGCCACAGCATAGAGTAGTACAGCTCTTTTCCAACATACTACTAAGTTAGCTTAAGTAACATAATATACAAACATCCGACTAGTAGCACATTTTGATTGCAGAGCTTCATTATTTAGTTTTGAATCTTGTTTGTTTTCATCACGAGGGATTGTATGGGTGTTGAGGTCATGGCTAGTCGATTGATGGTGGTATCACGATGGGAAGTCACTCGGGTTGGTGGACGGACAGGGAGGCTTGGCACTTATCCCAAACAGGTATGGAGAATTTACCTAATTGGGTAAGTAGTACGTAACGGTGGTCTGGGCCCTGTACACGATGAACAATTAAAGGTGTCTTGATCGATCTCGTCCCGTCACCGTCATGCTTGCTGCCCTCGACCTCGATCGTTCCTCTGTCTTTCGTTCCGTTCCGTACCCCCCCTCCTATCCCGCCGTCGCCCTGTCACATGAGGCAACAAATGGGTGTCACGCCGACTTCGTATTTCCTGTCCTCTCCTTATCTCTCCTTCCGGCCATACTAATATCCCCCTCTCGCCGCCGGCTTCCACTCGCTCCCCCGCTACGCCGCTCGTGTCCCCTTCTGCCATAGTAGATAGTCGCATCAAGCGCTTCGATTCTCTCCCGTACGGCTTGCAGACTCTGGGGGTATTCGTCGTCGGACATGGATCCTACGACATTGCTAGTCACGGGCGCTGCCATCGCCTGCAGCCCCTTCGTCGCAATTGCCTTGTGGCATGCCATACCCCTTCTGTTTCGCGCCTTCGTGGGCGTTCTGGGCTCATGGGCCGGCTGGTATTTGCGGAAGAAGACGGAGGGCCGCCGTGCCTTGATAATACGCGCGACAGACGACGGCGAGGCAGCGCTCCGAGACAAGCGCAAAACCGACGGTGCGACGGTGGGCAGCTCTCACGAGGCGGACAAAGAGAAGACGGGCGAAGGAGAGAAGAGCGACAGGGAATGGCAGGGCATCGTCGGGTTCTTGCATCCCTTCTGCAATGCCGGCGGTGGTGGCGAGCGCGTCTTATGGGCAGCCGTGCGCGCAACCCAACAGAGATGGCCCAAGGCCAAGATTGTCGTCTACACCGGCGATCACGACATTTCCAAGGACAAGATACTGTCTCGGGTCAAGGTTCGTTGCTCCGTACCCGGTCATTATCGGCTGCGCCACGTAGCGCCCCCCCACTAACCGCTGTTTCATAGAATACCTTCAGCATCGATATACACCCTCCTACTATACACTTCCTTTACCTCTCCACCCGACATTGGGTGCTCGCGTCGACCTGGCCTCACGCCACCTTGTTGGGGCAGTCTCTGGGCTCGCTCATTATGGCCTGGGACGCCTTCTCCCTTGTAGCCCCCGATATCTTTGTCGACACCATGGGTTATGCCTTCGCGCTGGGCTTGAGCAAGTTGCTGTTCCCGAAAGTGCCCACCGCTGCCTACGTGCACTACCCCACCATCTCTACCGACATGCTCGCCTCGCTGGACCCGAAAAGCAAGGTGGGAGACCAAGGGGTGAATGCTGGTAAGGGGGCCGGTCGCAAGGGTGCCCTCAAGCGGCACTACTGGGAGTGGTTTGCTTCTGTCTATTCGCGCATGGGGGCCTCGGTCGATGTTGTCATGACGAATTCGACTTGGACACAAGCCCACATCCAGAGTCTATGGGGTCCCCACCGTCAGCAAAGGAACCGCCAACATCAGATCGCCGTGGTGTACCCACCCTGTGCAGTTGGTGACATCGAGGAGGCCGTCGAGCTGTCCAAGCGCAGCGAGGAGAGACGCGAGAAGTGTATAGTGTACATCGCCCAGTTCCGACCCGAGAAGAACCATCAACTCATCTTGAATTCATTCGCCGAGTTTGTCCGATCGGGTTCTCCCGCCAGTCGCGACGCCACACTCGTCCTCCTGGGTAGTGTGAGAGACGATAATGATTCGCGGCGCGTGTATCAGCTCCGACTCCTCATCAACGAGCTCCACATCAAAGATCGCGTCGTCTTCAAGCTCGACGCGGCCTGGTCCGAGGTCCTCGAGTGGTTAGGTAAGGCGTACATCGGCGTCAACGGCATGTGGAACGAACATTTCGGCATCGGCGTCGTCGAGTACCAGGCTGCTGGTCTCATCGCCGTCGTCCATGACAGCGGCGGCCCGAAGCTCGACATCGTGACCGATGTCGATGGACAGCCGACAGGTGAGCCGAGACCCTACAAATGACACTTTGGATATGTATTGATGACTAGGCAGGGTTTCACGCCACCACCGCGACAGAGTATGCCGCCGGCTTCGAGAAGGCCTTCTCCCTACCAGACCCGCTGGCAGTGAGGCTGAGGGCCCGGAAATCGGCCCACCGATTTACTGAGGAGGAGTTCGCTAGGCGGTGGCTGGTCGAGCTGCAGAAGCTCGTTGATATGGTGTGATTCAGTTATCATCGTAATTGGGGTGTAATTAGACGGGTTCAGCAAACGTATAGGATGGGTTGCATGGTGGACGATACCCCTGGAATTTCAAACTGCATAGAAACGGTGGCGTCGGAGTTAAAATCTTTTGCTTTTCGGTGGAGGAAGAAGCTATAGACAGGTAGGCGTGGCAGGCGGAGCATGCTACCTAAGTATAGACCAGGTGACTAGAAAGATGAGACGCGAGAGAGAGAGAACATTAGACGAAACGATCTATGGTTCGGTAATAGGCAGCGAATACGAATATCGAAAGATGCCACAACAATGGAAAGCAATAATTCTAAATACGTGCTGCTCATTTTGCCCAGCTCCACAACGCGCCTTTTTGCAGAAGCACGAAACTAGTGATGATGGGTCATTTGACTTGTATAGATAGATATCTTCACTTCTAGTACCGGATATATATGCGTGTAATCATATCAATACCTATACCTATAATACCTAATACCATTCCTAACCTGTACCTTTCTATCCATACCGACGCCTCTTGAACCAATATTTCTAATCTATGCAAGTCTCCTACAACGCAAGCCCTCCACTCGCCAACTGTCTATTCTCCGAGGCCGCCTCGAACCGCCCATCAGCGCCGACCCGGATCCCCTGCACGGCGCTCGCGGCGAGGGGAATCCATGTGACGTTGTGGCCTTTGGCCGCCATGCTCTCGACCATGTCCTCATCGAACCCGGCCTCGAACACCGCCGTGTTCGGCATGAGCTGATCATGCAGGCGCTTGGCGGCGATGGCCTCCTGCATGCTGTTCCCGTGCTCGAGCACGTGCCACGCGACCTGCGTCGTGGCGCTGACGATGCGCGAGCCACCCGCGGCGCCGACGACGACGACCAGGCGCGAGCCGCCACCGGGGCCCCGGTCCGGGCGGCGGGTCGCGATGAGCGGGGTGATGGAGGACAGCGGGCGCTTCCCGGGGCGCACGAAGTTGGCCGGGGCGGGCTCGAAGCCGAACTCGTTGGGGGCGCCGGGGATGGAGAAGTCATTCATCTCGTTGTTGAGCACGACGCCCGTCGACGGCACCATGAGCAGGTTGCCGAAGAGCAGGTTGATCGTGGTGGTGCTGGACACCGCCATGCCCGCGCCGTCGGCCGTCGAGATGTGCGACGTGCCCCGCCCCGGCGTCGTGTAGAGGCCGCCTGCGGCGTAGTTCTCGACGGGCTGCGTCGCGTTGTCGAGGATGCGCGCCCGCGTGCTCGCCGCCCGTCTCGGGTCGAGCAGGTGCTCCTCGAGCTGCGCGGCGCCCTTCACGAAGGCCGGGTCGCCCAGCTCCTGGCGGGCGCCGTAGGCGAAGCGCATGGCCTCGTCGAAGCGGTGCAGCGTCAGGTTGACGTCTGCCGTGTCTGCTGCGTCGTAGCCCTCCATCGTCTTTAGTGCGCTTAAACTTACCGCGCCGCTTGTCGGCGCCCCGGCCGAGTAGACGTTGAACTCGCGGTACGTGATGTTCACTGGTTCCCGAGTTATGACCTCGTACTCCGCTAGGTCGTCGAGCGTCATTGTGCCGTTGTACGCTTGGAGGGTAGCTATTGTGGCCTCGGCTATGGGGATGATTAGCTTATGTCACGAGTATATATATGTGTATGCGGGGAGTGCGGCGAACCTATTTCTCCTGTGTAGAACACATCGGCGCCCTTCTCCGCGACTTTCCTCAATGTCCTGTAATCGCGTCAACGGCCCGGTCCCTTCTTCGAATGTCCTGTTTACCTACTCTGCATAGCGTTTCCTGTACATCGTCTCACCCACTGTCAAAAGAGAACCTGCAGCCAGTTAACCCCCCGGGTTCCAATTCAAGCCGGAAAGCGCGTCTCCGCGAAGGGCAAAACATACCATTCGGAGCAAAGTCCTGCGCCCAAGACGGGTCTTCGACCAAAAAATTCCACCCGGCCGCGCGGACGCCTGCCTCCATATACCTCACCGTATCCTGCGTCACGGCGAACCCGTCGTGAGCCACCCGGGCAGCGGGTTCGACCACGCTGTGCCAGGGCAAGGCGCCGAAGCTCTTGTGCGCGAACTCGAGCCCGCGGAGCTCGCCCGGCACACCGGCTGCCAGACCGCCAAATACACTACCCTTGACGTTGCCGCTGTACATGTCCTCGAAGGCCGCCGCGGGCGCCGACTCGCGGTAGTCGATGACAGTGTACTCCTGGTTGGCGTCGCGGATGAGAGCGAAGCCGCCGCCGCCCAGGCCCGAGTGGTACATGCCGATCACGCCCACGCAGAGCTGTGTGCCTACGAATGCATCCACGGCATTTCCCTTTCACAATACGTCAGATAAGGGTGGTCCGGGCCCAGTTAAGGGGGTTTTCCCAAGGAGGGCCGCGGGGTCTGTCGACGAGGAACTACTCACTCCACGAGCTAACAGGTCGATGCCGATCTGGCTGCAGACCTTACTTTCGCACGCAACGGCGCCGTGACGGCCAGACGAGGCGGGTGTCAGCACTGCCTGTCCGGCGAGTTCCCACGGCTGATATGGGAGAGCAAGACCGGACGCGGTTGTCAGCAGCAAGAGCAGCAAGCTCTGCGGCAGGTCGGAAAAGGCTCCTATGAATGAATATTCCTTAGCACCATTTATAAGTAAGTAGGTGGTTACGCCACCTACTCATCTTGTCGACTACTCAAGTACTTGAGACAGACGGACTTGCGATAGCCTCAATCAAAGATACGCAAGGTTAGAGAGGAAGATGAGGTTACCTTGTCCGAAGACGCCGTCGACCCTTCCAACGCTAAGAAGGAGAAGGCGGAAGCATGGCAAGGATGTCGGTCGTGACTCGACTTATTAATGGCCATGAGCGTCACACGTGAGCATGATAAGGTCAGATGGCGTTGCGCTAACCATCGAGTTACCAACCATGCCGGCCGACCTCCGCCCAGCCCGACCGATAGCCGACGACCCCACCACGAACTCGCCGCGAATCAGATACCGAGTCGCCGGACAACCCTTGCCCGAAAAGGCATCTACCAACTGGAGAACCCCGGCGCATCTCGAGACTAGGTAGCGATAAGACGCTGCTTGTGATTGGGCCGGGGCGGCGACAATTCATCTTGCCATCGTGCTAGTTATTAAATCATTGCTGAACTGTTACCTAGGTACGTACCTCTTATGGCATCTATCTACTGGTACAAGGACCTACGTAACCTAGATAGGTACGTTGTAGTCAAGGCTTACATCGGTATATATGATTTGCTACCTTTGGGTCATAATCGAGGAACAAGGACTATGACTCGTGTTGGAGGAACGGGAATATCGGATTGGGTCAAGTTCTCTTTGCTATCCGAAGAATTTTCCACGCATAAAAGGGATTACAAGTTTCTTCAGACCAGGCGCGCGCCTCTTACAATCTTCGGACAAAATGAGAGGTTAAGATAGGTTCCCTGGGATGAGCATGCATTATACACCGGGCCTACGATACGGCTACCAGTCAGATGGCTGCTTACCTACCTACTGTAAGCATACTTGGGGCACAGGGCTGCATCGGACCGCTATCTCACCACCAACGACGCCGTGTGTCCCTCACGGGGCTATTGTAATCGTGTCATCCTATCAAGATGGATTCTTGTGATTGCCGGTAGGGTAAGCGACCAGCTTGAATGGCAGCAGTTGCATTGAAATAGCGAGGTATACCTACCCATGCCATTTGAGACCTGATGGAAGATACGCCCTTTGTAGCCACCTGCAAATTATGTCTTCCTCTGGAACACGGGATGGAGAAATTTAGTGCATCAATGTGAAGCGACGGCTAGCGAGCAATATTATATTTCCGTCAACAAACTTCGTGCTCTTTCTTATGACCTACAATTCTAACCTACAATTCTAATTATCAGCCACGATCGAATGCCGTCCAGCTACTAAGTACGTAGTAGGTATCCACTGGGTGGCTGACATATAAACACGCTAGCCTATTCTAGCTAGCCTATGCCATGCACGGGGTATAGCGAGAACCCCCACCAACCTAGACCACAATTCAATTCCCACTTGGTGCATCGTGCAAGGTACGCAAGCATCCAATGAAAGATGAACAGTACATAATCACATCAAAATTCTTATTGGGCGCCAGCCTCAGTTCACTCACTTTTGCATTTCATAGTTTGACCAGGCCAGCGATGAGATTCAGTCCGTTCGCAACTATACCCAGGGCCTGGAACCCTTCGAAATGCATAACGAGACTGCAACCATATAACATCTCATCTCTGTGGCAACTCACCACCACCTCAGTTCTCCCCCAGAAGGCTCCCAAACACAGATCCTACTCAGCACACCCTTCACTTGGCGGTACGACTTCATCATTCGAGTCTTTTTTCAAGATGACCTCCGAGAGTCCTGCCCCGGGGGCGCAGGCAGACGAGAACCGCAATGCGCAGGGGAAGAGATCGGCGCCTCACCAGAAGCCCGGGCTGGGCAAGAAGAGACAGCAGAAGAAGATGCGGAAGAGGGAACGGGACATGAAGAGCGGCTCGGGCGATGAAGTCCTGGCCTTCGACATCCATCATCTCAGGGCCTCCCTCAACGAGTCAGACGGCGACAAGGAAGCCTCCGCAGACGAGGCCCCGCTACCCGAACCAGGCAGCGAGATCGTCGTCAAGGTAGTCGAGCTCTCCTCCACGGGCGACGGCCTGGCCATCCAAGAGGGCTCCAAGCAGATCTACGTGGTCCCCTACGTGGTACCGGGCGACGTGGTCAAGGTCAAGGTCTTCCGCCATCTCGAAGTGGAGCAATACACTGTCGCCGACTTCGTCTCGGTGGAGTCGCCGGCGCCGTCGCGCGACGACAGCCGGATCGTGTGTGGGTACTTCGCCAAGTGCTCAGGCTGCCAGTTCCAGATGCTCGACTACGCCGAGCAGCTGCGGCTGAAGCGGCGCATCGTGGAGAAGGCCTTCCGCAACTTCTCGGAGCTGCCGCCCGAGCTAATCCCGGCCATCCAGGACACCATCGGCAGCCCGCTGCAGTACGGCTACCGCACCAAGCTCACCCCTCATTTCGACGCGCCGCCGGGCGGCTCCAGGCACAACAAGGTCGCGTTCGGCGAGCGCCCGCCCGTCGGCTTCACGCCCAAGGGGAGGCGCACCACGATAGACATCGAGGACTGCCCCATCGGCACCGACGCCGTGCGGCGGGGGATGAAGTCGGAGCGCGAGCGGATGAGCGTCGAGTTCGGCAAGTACACTTCGGGCGCGACGCTCCTGCTGCGCGAGAGCACGACGCGGGTCCCCGCGGGGCCCGAATCCGAGTTTCCTACCGCCGCCATCCGTGTCGAGGGAGACGGCCACGTGGATTTTAAGACGTGCGTGACAGACAACAACGCGGTGTCGACCGAGTACATCGGGTCATACATCTTCCGCAACCCAGCCGGCGCCTTCTTCCAAAACAACAACTCCATCTTGCCCGTCTTCACGTCCTACATCCGAGAACACATCCTCCCCCCTTCTTCCTCCTCCTCCCCCTCATCCTCATCCTCATCCTCGTCCATCAAGTACCTCATCGACGCCTACTCCGGCTCGGGCCTCTTCACCATAACCCTCTCCTCCCTGTTCACGCGGAGTATCGGCATCGACGTGGCCTCGCAATCCATCGACTTCGCCCGCCAGAACGCGGAGGCCAACGGCCTGCCCCCCACGCAGGCGGACTTCATCGCCGCCGACGCCGGCAAGCTCTTCAAGAGCGTGCGGTACGACCCGGACGAGACCGTGGTGGTGCTGGACCCGCCGCGCAAGGGCTGCGACGCCGACTTCCTCGACCAGCTGCTGCGCTTCGGCCCGCGGCGCGTCGTCTACGTGAGCTGCAACGTGCACACGCAGGCGCGGGACGTCGGCATGCTCGTCCGCGGGGAGACCGGGGGCGCTGGCCGGAACGGGTCCGGCACGCACTATTCGATCGAGAGTCTGCGCGGCTTCGACTTCTTCCCGCAGACGGGCCACGTCGAGGGCGTGGCTGTGCTGAACCGCGTTGACGATGCTTCCGGTGCTACAGAGGAGCGGGATGCGTCCGCACCCGAAGTCGCGACTGTGTAGCGCGCGTCGCGTTACCGCTCTTGGGCGACAGCTCCAATATACTCGTTGAAATGGAATGTAGACGAATAGCAAGAGATATAGGCCTGGGTGGTGGCAGTGTACAATAGGGTGCCAATCTATGCATAGGTCATGCTTGGGGATAGTACCTAAGTTAACCTAGAGATGTCGATAGAGGTTTACCGAGCCATTGTTGTATTTACGGTTGAGGGAAAATCAAAGTCCCGAATAGCTCAGTCAAAAGAGAAAAAGAGAGAGCAAAAAAAGAACTTGTTCGCGACACACGTTGCTGAAATCGTTCATATAGTTGATCAACAGTGTCTGTTCGAGTGCATGGCGATAAAAGTCTAGCAGTTTTTGTTCTAGGCGTCGAAGCGTCGAACACAACAAAATGCCCCGTTGCTTGTGTTGGGGGCAATGCTGACGATCGGCTGGGTTCAGGGACACTAGGAGAGTGTTTTTTTCAGTCTTATGTTCACAGAATCTACGAGGGACACCTAACATAGTGTCGTCAGACATATGCAGATATTAGATACTAGACTAGATTAGGTATATATAACAAAATTGCTCTACCTCCGCCACCTCAACCATATCTAAACAACACACTTCACACACCTCACATGTTTCACTCACTCACACAACTCACATATTTTACACACACACACACACACACACACGCACAGAGAGAGAGAGAGAGAGAGACCACACGCACATAGCGTAATCACGAATTTTTTTGGCGGGATAAACTCATTTACTATCAATCCTCTTTAATAAGAAATTTCAACGCCTCCCCCGTGACCTGAACAACCTGCGGATCGCGACTCCTCCTAGCGCACATCTTCAGAACTTCCAGACCATTCTTCTCCCTGATCTCCTTGCGAGCCGCCTTACCAACCTCTCCCTCCTGCGATGCCAAATTCCCAATAACAAACGCACCACGATGACGCAGGTCCTCGCTCTCATCAGAACATAATGCCAACACAATCTCGACCCCCCTCTTCCTCTCAACAATACGCCGTGCTACTTCTTCGTACGACGTCAAAGCCGCCAGCGCGCCACCCGCAGCGCTGCGCGTGCCCTCGTCCTCGGCATCTGCTAGCGCGAGAAGAATATTTAAACGATTCGCCGCCTGCGAGTCATCCGCCGCGTAGAGGGCGACGCCCTCGACGCACTGGACCAAGTTACAAATGAGCTCCGCAGCCGCCTTCGTGATCCTGTGATTCGACGACAAGAGCAGCTCTTCGATTTCAGGGAGGGCGACGCGGATGATGGTCGCGCGCGTGTCGTCGTCCGTTGAGGCGAGGTTGGTGAGCGCCATCAGCGCCTCAAAGGTAGGCAGGAGATCCCGGGTCTCGGCAGTTTGATCGGGTGGGAGAATAGAGATGAGGGGACGGAGGGCCGAGTTCTGCGGGCGGGCGCGCGTTCCTCCAAAGACGAGAGATGGGTTGGTGCTGATCAATACTCGGGCAAGCGCCTGGGCCGCCGTACGCTTGGCCGGGCCGTCAGTATCTGGCAGAGCGGCCCACGCGGCGATCAATAAGTTAACAGCGCCCTGCTGAGCGAGCGGGCCCCTGAAACTGGTAGTGACGGAAAGAGAAAATACAATGGATACAATAAGAGAAAGAGAAGCGCTTGAGCCGTGACGGCTATGAGTAACCAGCACAGGAACGATGCCAGCCTCAAAGACTCGCTTGCACCGATCGGCCACGTGATCGTTATCATTGAGGGGATTTGGTGCTGCGAGCTTGCCGGCAGCATTCGCGTACGCCTTGAGCTGGTCTAACTTCTTCTCCTCCTCGGACTGTACTGGCTGATAGCGGGTAAGATTCACAAAAACACTGAGAGCTCCGTAAGTAAGGGATGACTGGGCGGGAGCGTCACCGAGAATGGTGACGAGGGTCTTCAACAGTTGCGGGTTGTGGGCGACTTCTTCTTTAACAGTAGGCTGGATAGTAGCGTATGCTAGCCCTTCGACCGAGTGCCGTTTGCCGCTCTCAGGATCGGTGAGCAGCAACGAGGTGAATTTCTGGGCCAAGTCTTCGATACTGGTCGTTGCGGGCTGAATCCTGCCTGCGTTTTCCTGTGCCGTTTGCTGGGTTGCCGAAGGCACTGCCTGAAACCAACCAGATCAGCCCTATGGTGCGCTATTTACCAGTACGGCGGGCCATCCCAGGAAGGTGGTGGCATGGGCTGAAGTTTTAGGGTGCCTACAGTCAATTTTGTCAAGATGACGGCGGCAAGGTTCCGAACGGCCTGGGAGTGTCTCCTCATGGCAATGGAGCCGGGGGTGACCTGTACGTCGGGGTCGGCCGAGTGAATGGCATTAGCCAGCTCCTCGGGGTCCTGGTCGACAACTTCTTCCAGCCAGTCGCGGCAGTACTTGCGGATGGCGGCGCGACCGTCGGGGTGCATGGAGGCGGCATTCAGCATCTCCAAACAGGCCGTCTCGACCTTGCGGCTCTTCCATTTCCTGCGCATCAAGGGATCAAGGCTGGGCAGGAAGCCCTCGCTGAGGAACATCTCTAGGGTCGGGCCCGGGGCCACTTGGAAGACAGCGGCAGCGACACAGAAGGCGACGATGTAGTCGTCGTACGTGCCATTCTTGACACGGTCAAAGAAGAACTTCTGCAGGGCGCGCGAGCCCTTGTCGCCAGCAGCCTTGAGGTAGGCCGAGGTTGTGACTAGGCCGTGAGCGCGGACGGAGTCGGCTTGCCTCATGTCAAGATAGCTGAGCAGGGTGTCGACGCAGACGTCGTCGAAGACATCACAGATGGACTCGGCCTTGTTAGCTGATGCAGCGTCGTCGTTAAGCAGCTTGGTCATCTGGTCGAGGGCCTGGCACGTGTCTGCGTCCTCCTGGCCGCCTTCCATCAAACGGGCAAGGAGAAGCTGGGTCTGTTCTATGACGCTGAGCTTTTCGGCCCGCTGCAGCTCGCTAGCAGCGGGAGAGGGATTCTCGTCCATGGTGCTTGAGATGATTCAAGCAATTAACAGTAGAAGGGCGAATGAGTAGCGTGGCGGGCTGGTGAGCAGTAGACCCTAAGTGTAGACGGAAAGGTACTGATCAGATGTGTAAGCTGGGGCCTACTATTTGTCTGTGGTGCAATAGATGAGGTTATGATGATGATGATGGTGGTGGTGGTGGTGGTGACGATAATGATGTGTGTCTGTGTGTTTCTGTTGCGGATGTCTCAGAAGGAAATTGAGGAAGGAGGGAAAGAAGCAGAGCATAAGCGACTGGGAAAGTTGACTGCAATTATGCACAATTATAAATCAGGTTGTCTGGCCAATTCTCCGTCGGAGCTCCGGTGGCTGCTCACAGCCTGCCGAAGCAAGAGTTATTACAAAGTTTATTAGGGGGTAAGAAACAAACGGCCCGAGCATCAAGACACGCCAGCACGCGGATCTAAGAAGAGAAGAGAAGATAAGAGACGCACGCCACGAGACGAGACGAGACGAGACGAGACGGGATAAGACGGCGTGAGAAGGGTATTGGCAGCAAAGAACTCAGACAGTATGCCGCGTACTAACTGCAGATCAGGGCGCGGCGTAAGGGAAGACGCGGATGCTGGGTTATAATTAAAACGGCACGGCGGGGGGTGGCAAAGGAACGTGGTCCAGGAGGGTCACGATGCAGTGGCCGGGCCGTGGGGGCAAGCCCGGCACAAAGAGAGTTCAGGACAAGGCAGGCGGGCAAACGATGACGGTGACAATGACGACGAAGATGACGATAGATTTTTAAAGTGTCCGGAGGCATTCAAGTTGCCGAGACGGGGAAGCGTGAGCCTCGGGAGGAGCAGAGAGCACGTACCTGACCAGGATGAGGGATGAGGTGAGAGGAAAGCAAGCTACGCGGTAGAGGCACGTGAGGGCAATCCGGCGATGGATAAATATTTGGATTGTTGTACATGCAGTAAGTGAGTAAGTACTTACCTGGACCACTTGGGTACTTTGAAGGTCAAGACGGGTAAGTACTTAACTGCAGCATGTCGAGGTGAGCGGCGGGGCGGGACCGGCGCCGGGGGCTCGTTGGTACCCCGCCATAGCACAGAGAGGGAAATTGTACAAGGGCCCCGCTAGCACCCCGATGCGGAATGGGGGATCGCCCATAGGTACGTACTACCTACCCAGCCGCATCACGGCAGTACCACCTAGCGTACATACTTACTACAAGTAGGTAACTAACTTAGTAACTACTATGATGGGAAAGTATAGTTATAGGATCGACGAAGATGTCGACGGTTCCTCGATGTCTACGTTCTTGACATGCTGGTAGTAGCTAGGTATACAAGGGGGTAGGCGCACAGTGACATTGGCTACATTTCGAGCCCTGCTCTTTCTCCTTTTTATAATTGCTGAGCTAGCTACTATTCGGCAGTGAGTAGGCATGTCTTGTACCCTATGACGTTGGTTGGTAACACAGATCCCCGTCTGACATGTGCCGTGATAAGATTAGGTACTCTACCCTGCTGAGTAAGTACCTAACTACGGAGTAGGTATTGTCTTATTAGCCAATCGGATACCGGCACCGACTGCCACCCACTTGCTTTTGCGATGGAACACGCATTCGCAAAGCTTCAGCCAGTGACAAACCAGTTTCCATTACACCTTCCACGTTGTTTTAACCTTTATCCTACTCCTACATGCTAGGTTCGGAGCATACTATTACACACCTTGACGAAGTCCAGCATATTATCTATCATCCTCGCATTGCAGTCTTGCATGCGGCACGCTTGGGCCGTGTTCGGCGACGACTCCAACTCTAGTCCGAACCCCCGAGCCCTAGTGCCCTGCCTGGCGCAGGCGGTTTTGTAGTTGTCGAGGCCCTCCAGCCCAGGAGGCAGAACGGTGCTGGGCCATGGTATAGGAGTCTCCCTCCCCAGCCACGACATGGTTCGGATCGACCCGACGCCCTAACCCGACTCCCTGGTACTACGACCACTATACTGGCAGTACCAGCCACCACACCGCCATGAATCGCATCGACGCCTCGGAGCACTACGACGAGAGCGGCTTCGCCAGCCAGACGCCGTCGCTGCTGACCGTCGTCATCGACACCAACCCGCGCGCCTGGGCCGCCATCAACGACCTGCTGCCCATCTCCAAGGCCATCGCCAGCGTCCTCGTCTTCATCAACGCCCACCTCGCCTACGGCAACGAGAACCAGGTCGCCGTGCTCGCCGCCCACACCAACCGCGCCGTCTGGCTGTACCCCACCTCGCCCAACCCCGACACCCCCTCGAGGCACCGTCGCAATGGCAGCACCAAGGATGTCGAGATGACGGACGACGTGAAGGGCCCCGGTCACGGCCACGGCCACCGCCCGCCGCGCCAGCCCCAGCTCGGCACCTCAGCCAACAAGTACCCTCAGTTCGCCAAAATCGAATCGTCCATCCTCGCCTCCCTGCGGTCTCTGATCGAGAGCACCTCGCCCTCGGACCTCGAGCCGACGACTCTGATCTCAGGCGCCCTGAGCCTAGCGCTCTCCTACATCCACAAGACATCACAAGCCTTCGAGCCGCCCAAGACGTCTTCCGACCCGGCCAACCCGACCACAGCGCCGTCTACAACACCTGCGGCGCCGGCGCTGCACGCGCGCATCCTCGTGCTCTCGGTCTCACAGTCCGCGGCGTCGCAGTACATACCCACGATGAACGCCGTCTTCGCGGCCTCGCACGCGCGGATCCCCATCGACGTGCTGTCCCTCTACTCGGCGCCGACCTTCCTGCAGCAGGCGGCCTTCATCACGGGCGGCGTCTTCCTCTCCGCCGCCGCGAACCCGCGCGGCCTGCTCTCGTACCTCATGTTCGGCCTGCTCGCCGACGTCGAGGCCCGCGGCTCGCTCGTCGCGCCCACGCAGGACGCCGTCGACTTCCGCGCCGCCTGCTTCTGCCACCGTCGCGTCGTCGACACGGCCTTCGTCTGCAGCGTCTGCCTCAGCATCTTCTGCGAGGTGCCCGAGGGCGCCGAGTGCCTGACCTGCGGCACCGCGCTGGCCCTCGGCAACTACGGCGCCCGACCCGCCGTCGTCCCGCGCCGGAAGAAGAAGCGGAAGCGCGTCAACGGGGTCGGCGGCAGGGAGGAGACGGGGAGCGCCACGGGGACGCCCGCGCCAGCATAGACATTGGCGCCGAGCTTCGGTGGGCGGGTGCTGGGCGCTGACATTTTACGGAGTTTGGTAGGGCTGCCATATAGTATTATCGGCTGGGATTGAGCGATTTATCCGTCCGTCATCCACACCTCGTTTTGTATATTTTGTACATTTGATTCCGGTTTAACCTGCATACACCCCCTTCATCCAATAACGCTGCTTGGGAACCTCACGGTGCGAATGAAGGCAGCACTGCGTTTTCACTTCACATGATCACGGAGACATTGGTAGAGTTAGGTAGGTAAGCGACTACTTCGTATGAATGCGGGACGTCTATCTATATACCAGTCTAAACCTCTTTTCCTCTTCAATCCCGACGTCTTGGGTGGCGATATGATACCGGTAGGTTCATGATTTTGTTCAATGCCCTATCATCTTTACCCGCAAACCGAAACCAGCCCACAATGGCACCCATCAACGGGACAAGGATCAAGAAGGGGAATGAGCCCGCGAAATGACCGAGGGGGTAGAACGAGAGCGCCACGAGTGAAATCAGACGCTGTAGGTGAGCAGCAAACAATAATGTATACGCAATCTTGTATGAAGAACTCGACTCATAGTCTACGAAAAAAGCTCATGCTCATCCAGCTGCAAATTCCAAGACACGAAGGGGAGAAGGGAGGAGAGGAGAGGAGAGAAGAGAGGGAGAAGATCCAGGGAAGGCAATCTAGGGTATCGCGAACGCCGTGAATATTTCTAGTGTGCAATGCATCAATCTTCATATCTGTATAAAAAGAACCCATTTGAGTCATCTGATCTTCCCGGCCACGACAACATTATAGTTCACATCCGGCGTCCTCCCAAAGCAGGGGTGGGACAGTAATTACGAGATAGAGGATGGAAAAATGCCGGGAGACAGGGAAAGTATTGCGCAGAAAAGAGCCTAGGTGCGAATCTTCCGCGCGCCCTGTGCAACACTGCTTCCCCCCTCGTGGATGCGCGACATGACGCACGCCGGGCTGGCATCGTTGGACCCCATGGACGCGAGCGCGAACGACTCGGTGTTGTGCGCAAAGTACAGGTAGTACCCCCCGGGCGCCTTCTTGACCGCCATGGTGCCGATGGCCGCCGGCGACGTGGACCCGCGGACGCCCGGGTGGCCCAGGAAGTCGTTGGCGATGAAGCTGGCGAGGACCGCGTTCTCGTCGTCCGACAGTACGTCCTGTCCGCCCGGGCCCCGCACGCTGCCCTGCTGGATCCTCTCCGCGCATCGCTGCGATGCCATCGTCGTGGCCATGTGCTCGCCCGTCCCGCTCATCACTGTCGCCACGGTTATACCGTCCACGTCGAGCTCGTCGGCTGGGATTAAAGCGGTGCCGACGCCCACGAGTGCGGCCGGCCCGATGCGTCCGCGGTGCTTCATGCCGATGCCGCCCGACGATGACCCGGCTGCTATCCGGCCCGAGTGGTCGATGGCTATGGCGCCAACTGTGTCCGTGATCCGGTCCTCGTCACGGGCAATGGCGTAGGTAGAATTTGATGCTCTGCAGGAGAGCTGCGGTCGAGGGGGCCGCATTGGATCTTCAAAAGCCATTGTGTCACGCTCATCATTGGCGCCGTCGTGAGGGGCGATATATGATGATTTTGGGGTCGATGGCTGGTTTCTACTTAGCTCCACAGTAGGAATAGAATGGGCCGCATGGTCATCCGTATAGTCGTCACTGTGAGCTGGCTGGAGACGCTGTCGCTTATGCAATAGGGAGGTCCCTAGAAAGCTGAGCGGGTTGCGTTCTTGGCCCGATTTTGGTGAGGCTTGTGACATCCCCGCTACATTCGATGGGGGTGAGAGTGGTGAGCGAGCGTTCTGGGGGCTTACCCAAGGCGAGTCACTAGCTGGCGAATCGGGTTGTCCCTCATTCCACGTCCCAGTCAGGATGGCCCTCGTGTGCTCTCTGCGATTATCTTGATCAGATTGTGGCGGCGTCTCACCACGGCTCGAGCACGACACTGGGCTCTCGCGGCTCTCTGCACGCCTCAGGTCCTCTCTCCATCGAAAGAAACGATCGCGGGCATTCTTTGATACGAGTTCGTCGTTTGTCACGAGTTCTATACCAGATTCCTTGGCGAAATCTCGGGCTCCATCCCCCACGAGGAGGTTAGGAGGAACCCGGCGAAGCGATAGTGGCTTATTGCTACTCTCGAGGATATTCCGCGCCAGGGTGATTGGATTTTTGACGTCTATGGATGGATCCGTTAGTTACACACTCAAAAATAAGGAGGTATAGAAGATGGCATGGGGAGCTCTACTTGACACAGCACCGCATGCTCCGCTGCGGCCCAAATGGTCCACCACTGTGGCGTCACACTCGACAGTACCGTCAATAGACAGATTGCTGCCGTATCCGGCATTTGTTATCTCTTTATCCTCAAGTGATTTGATAGCAGTTTCAACCGCTTCAATAGCAGATCGCCCTCCCTTGAGAGCTCTCATGCTTGCTCGAGCGGCCCTGTAAGGTTTCGTGTAAGCGTGGTTAAGACCATAAAAACGGAGATTAAAACTTACTCGCTACAAGCTTTGAGATGGTGTTCCTCATTTGCAGTACTGTGATAGCCTGCTCCAGCATGGATAAAAATAGCGGCAACAGGTTTCCCCCAACGCTTGTTAACCTTGTCTATGGTCCCATCAACAGTGAATATATCTCTTTTAGCCTTTTTAGTGAACCGTGAGAGGCCATTGCCGTCATCCAAATCATTAGAATCGTACGGATCGGGCACTCCGGAGCGGCTTGGCCCGGCTGAGTCTGGTGTTTCCGCAGGTGCGATCCCGTCCCCGTCAAGACTCCTTTTCCCAAGGAGAGAACGGACCTGCTCATAATAAGTTCGCAAAGGCGGCGGCTGATGACCCGGCATACCCGTAGTTTGCTCTGGCTCCCCAGGTGGTGCTTGCTGCAGCGATGGGTCCGACATTTCCGACCAAAGGGGTGACTGGCTTTATGGGATAGCGGATATCACGATATGGTGCAGGTTGTTTGGATTTTAGTTGATCGTCCAAATCTAGTTTAGGTAATTGCTTGAAGACAATCAGAATATTACTCGCCGACCAGAAATAGGGTAGAAAAGTCAAGCCAAGAACAGGAAAATAATCACTACATACCCAGTAGGCAGAGACCCAGCCGAAAGCGCGGAAGGTCTTTTGATAGACTGGAAAAGGGAGAATGAATGCCGTATAACGTGTATTGAGTAAAACTTCAAAGCAAAAAGTACGAGTCAGCGTCCTCGAGGGTACGTGTGATAGATGCGCCCTCTAGGGGCACTGAATGAAGGGAGAAGAGTAGATAGGAAGTTGGCAGGACACAAAGAAAAGATGAGGTGGGTAGCGGATGAAAGGACAATGTTCGTCCCGACTTGAACGAAGGTCGAGCCTACAGCGCGGAGGCAGGAGCAGTGACAGGGGATGTGACCATCGTGTGTGCGGCCTACAGCCGAAGACATATCAGGTAGTGAGCTGCCGGGTGTGCCTTTTCCTTTTCTGTTTGAAATCAAAACGGAAAGAACTTGGAATGAGGCAGCCGGGAAGTACCTTGTACTGAGTTGCAGCTCTAAAGATGCCCCTTCTCGTGGTGATGAGGTGTGCTTACCTAACTTTACTTGAGTGCGCAACGGCTACCCTCAGCGATCACGACGAACCTGCTTGCCTCGTGTACCGTACGCACCTGGGCACTCGTACCTGAGGTACTGTGTACTCCTCGCGCTATATATTGCGTGGCACAGAGAGTTATAAACAATAGGCCGCGGCCTGTCCAGGAAGTGTGTCAGTACGGGCCCGGCGTAGGAGACGTAAGATCGGGTAGGAGCAATCAAGGGGGAGTGATTGGTGAGATTGATGTAGAGGGCAGGACGATGTCCTCGTACAAAATGACCATGCAGAACGAATGAACATAGTATGGTAGTGTACCTGCGCCGGTGCTTCAGTCACTTAGGCAGAGACATGAAGAAGGTATCTCCTGGAAGAGTGCAGTTGCCAGTACTGTGAGGAGCAAGATCCATAGCTGAGTCTATATCACGGTAATGATCATATCGTCAAGTGGATGGTATACGGAGGAGTGGCACGGCGATATAATCGAGGTCGACATGGAAGAGCTAGCTGAACTCTTGGTGACATGGGAAGACGCTTGCATCTAGGGACGAAGTACACACCGTGATTCGAAACCAGAATAATGAGCCCGACATCAAGTACCAGAGATAGGTAGGTAGTCGTATATCAGGGCACCCGGCTATGGGTTCTACACACGGCCCGGGACTGGGCGGTTTCGTGAGGACCGTTGCTTATTCTACTTTAGATCAGGAAACATGGAGATCTAGAGAGGGCACTGTACGGAGCGAAATTGAATATAGACTCTTTGGGTATAGATGCACATGGTGAGATGGAATGGATGTTGGTGGTATGGCCGAGTAAGTACCTACGGAGTACCTGGGTAGATCTATAGTACCCGACCAAGTCTCAGAAACAGTTGTCCGCCAACTGTTGCCGTTTCAAGCTCCCACCGCACACCCCACTCCCGACCAGGGGCACGTACCTCGTCCCACCGCAAGGCAGGAGCTTCCCCCGCTAAGAACATTATCTTGGGTACTTACAGTAGGCAGGACGGGGTTGGCTAAAGCGAGTGGCTTAGGCCTCATCCTGTCCACATCGTCATCGCCGTTGCTCGAGCACCGAATTGCAGGCAACCTTGAAAGCTGCCTCTGGTCCTAGCCGCGGGCCTGCCACCACAGACACAGCTGTCGACCTCCCTACTCGACCTCCCTACTGGGCCCTTACCTCTGGCCTGTACTATAGGTACCTACTTCTCACCGTCCGGTTCCGAGCTTGGCCAACCACAAGAATCGAGACCACCGATTGACCGACCGACCGACCAACCAGCCAACCATTGCCGGCCATCACCACCACCGTCGCCGGACTCCCCCTCAGCCGGCACCACCTCTCTTTCCGCCCACTGTATCCCCGAAGCGCTGGAAGCTGACCACGGATCTCGCGCGCCCGCTCGCTCTGCTCCCCTCCTCTCCTCGCCATGGCAAACCAAACTCCGGCCGTTGTCATGGACAAGTACGTTCTCACCGTTTCCGCCGTTAGATCCCGTCTGCGATACGGCACGTGTCACCTCCTCTACTAACAATTGGTTGTGGATTACAGCGGCACGGGCTTCTCCAAGCTTGGTAAGATGAGGAACCCTCCATCTCAACTGGATTTGCTCCCTTGACCGCCGTCGATTCGCGCGCGCATCGCTGCCTGTACTGTTCCTTACCAATTCCTTCACCGAGGCTGACTAGCTGCTCTCTTTGCGCGCATCTGCAGGTTTTGCCGGTAACGACTCGCCCTCCTTCGTCTTCCCCACCGCCATCGCAACCAAGGGCCCTGCTGGCGGAACCGGCGGAACCGGCTCCGGCCGTCCTGCCGTTGCGAATAAGCCCTCGTTCCTCACAGGCGGCGCTGGCCCCGCTGGCCATCTTTCCATGAAGCGCGGCACTGAAGACCTGGATTTCTTCATCGGCGACGAGGCAATAGCCGCCTCCAACGGACCAGGTATATCTCCAGAGATCTCCACGTCCGCGCCCGCCTCCGCGCCCGCTGGGCCGTGTCTATTGTCATCTCAGGATTAACGTATGCACGCGCTTTCAGGTTACGGTCTCCATTACCCTATTCGACATGGCCAGGTGGATAATTGGGTAGGTGCTTGTCGAAGGTCCTAGCTTATCTGCCTCGGCCAATGCTGACGTGTCGTGTGTGCCAGGACCATATGGAACGATTTTGGTCCAACTCTATCTTCAAATACCTTCGAGTCGAGCCCGAAGATCACTACTTCCTCCTGACCGAACCCGTACGCACTCCACACCCCGCTTGTTGAGATGCGAAATCCACCGCATGGAGACTGCTGCTAATCTCCAGCCACTAGCCCCTAAACCCTCCCGAGAACCGCGAGAATACAGCCGAGATCTTCTTCGAGTCCTTCAACTGCGCCGGTCTCTATATCGCTGTCCAGGCTGTCCTCGCACTCGCTGCCTCTTGGACATCGACAAAAGTGACGGACCGCTCTTTGACCGGTACAGTCATCGATTCCGGCGACGGTGTCACCCATGTAATTCCCGTCGCCGAGGGCTACGTCATTGGCTCTTCGATCAAGTCCATCCCCATCGCTGGTCGCGACCTCACCTATTTTGTGCAGTCCTTGCTTCGTGACCGAGGGGAGCCCGACAGTTCTTTGAAGACGGCACAGGAGATCAAGGAGGAGCACTGCTACGTCTGCCCCGATATCGTCAAGGAATTCTCCCGCTTCGACCGAGACCGTAGTCGATTTCTCAAGCACGTCGTGTCCCAACCTGGCGGCCGCCAAGTTACCGTAGACGTGGGCTATGAGCGATTCCTGGCCCCCGAGATTTTCTTCAACCCCGAAATCTACTCGTCCGATTTCCTGACCCCCCTGCCGGTTGTCGTTGACGGCGTCATCCAGTCGAGCCCGATCGACGTGCGACGAGGGCTCTACAAGAACATCGTGCTTTCCGGCGGTAGCACGCTATACAAGGACTTTGGGCGGAGGTTACAACGCGACATCAAGCATTTAGTAGACGCACGTATCCGGGCAAGCGAGGTTCGCAGCGGTGGTGCCAAGAGCGGTGGGCTGGAGGTGCAGGTCATTACACATAAGCGACAGCGCCACGGACCGTGGTTCGGAGGGAGCTTGTTAGGCCAGACGCCCGAGTTCAGGTCGTACTGCCACACCAAGGCCGAGGTAAGTGCGGTTCTTTCCCGTTTATATGCCTATATGTGTTGTGCATACATATGTCGCATATATAGCACGTGATGCAGGGATCGAGATTAACTAACTTCTACTTAGTACCAAGAGTATGGGCCGAGTATTGTCCGGAGATTTGCTCTACTTGGAGGGCCTGGGGGTTCGTAGCTTTAAAGAATCGAATTTGGTAAATATGATAGATGAGCCGTTGAATGGAGAGTTACCACTTACGTTATCACAATTGGGGATATTATGTGTTAACAGTATATATGAGACCGCGTGGTACTGGACTAATGCATATTCACGCCTGCTCACGATTGCGAATGCTGATTGTTTGATCATTCGCTCGACTGGCCGTACGCTGCGCATACTTGCCAGCGGGGTGCCATCCCCTATGAAGGTAGTGTTCCATACAATGTTATCCGTCGTCCTTCATGGATTATAAGTAAATGGTTGTGGTAGTCAAGGTTTAAGCTGACCTTAGGTTAGTTATAGTTACAAGAAACCGGTGTGCTCATGTGTAGGAATATGGATATGGTATTTAAATTAGCTTTTACTAGGTCTACCCGCATCCCGACTTCTCTATGCTTCGCAGTACTCCGTGGTGATCCAAATCGAACCGACCTACTAATTGAACCCTATCACTGTTTAGAAAACAAATATTAAGACACAGTCCCCAATTCTTCGGGAGCAAAGCTTCCGATCCATTAAGACAGCACAGCCCCTGAGTCTGCAATCGAAGAACGCTAGCGCCTCTGTACTCTGTAGGCATTTGATGCCTTTCTGATATTGGCAATAACGCTCTTCTTTGAATGAGTTTCAGCTCGCACATCTTGCGCTGTTAAGTTGCTTAATATTATCTTGTCTCTTATTAATCGTGTCACGCCGTGTCCTCTCGAAGACACTTTCGTGGTCGAGTTGCCGCTGACCACCTTCGTATGAGTAGGACTAGCTCCAGGGCACCCACTCTAGCAGATAGCGCAGAGGACATATTCCTGTGAGTAACGAGATCAATAGAAGCCGTATCCTCGCCGCTGGACTCCCTTCTGGAGTTGGGAGCATAGCGGCCTCGGCATGATCGTCCTGGTGGAGTATGGCATAAGATAGTAGATTCAGGTACCTCTTGTTATGGGTAGACGCTAGACTAGTACACCCGCCCCATTTCATACTTTGTCGGCTTGGTTTCTTGGTTCTAACGATCTGCCGCCTGGGCAGCTAGGCAATAGGGACGACTTCAACAAAAGCTGAAGCTTAAATATACCGCACTACATAGGTCCTAAATTGTTCTAATGTAAATAAAAGGGTATGGGCTCAGGGCAATGATTGCATTACGAGAGTGTGCACTTAGTAATGCCCATCCCTGCCCCTTCATATCGACGATCAAATCATCGAACCCTTTTAGCGTGAGTACCAGAGTCATGGGGCGACGATGTCAAGAAAAACGGCAGATCGATATAGCATTCAAAATATGACTAGCTTTTGAAAATCAGTATGTACATTCGTTCCACTCATTGGATCGTCCTAGTAGCAAATGAGATGATTTAACTAACCGAGTCCCTTCTTTTCGGAAACAGCTCAATGACAGGAGACGAGAGTTTCTGAAGTTCGACGAACAGACCAAGCGTGCAAATGAACAACTAATATGATCTCTAGGACGAGAAATGCCAGGAAAGCTGGCGTCTCGTATTCCAATTGGGGAAATCGAACCACCATCGCATTCTCTACTTGTATGATACTATGTAGGTGGTATTCCGGGGCGACCGCTGCGGACCTGCATTGCCCGGTGGGCACTTACTAGGCAACAGCAATTGTACTATACTTGCACGCTCTGCCACATGATCGTCCGCCGCGAGGAAGATCGACGTTCCTAACGCGGTAGTGGCGAGCGTTAGGGTAACGTAACGATAACCGCGACTGGCTGCCATTTCAGCCCTTCAGATACCAAATGTAATAGCGCGAGGCCGAAGTAATATTACCACCCGTATTGCCGAGTTGCTGTTGAACCTGGTGCTGATGCATCTTCTCTATTCCTTCTAGCAAGCATGAAACATGCCTGTTAGTGCAAACTTGCTAGATACATGCAGACCTATTGCCTATTTACCTCTCTTTAACATTTAATCCGTTTACCCTCTGCCGCAGCGCATTGGACTATCAATTCTGGCTTGGTTATTTGGTTATTGGAGCATCAAATCCCGGAGACGTTCGAGTTTCCGGGTTGCGGATACCATGAACTTCACTAGGGGCTTGATTCTTGGTTTTCTTGTCATCGTGAGTCCAGACATGTCGGCTGGGGAGCCTCTCGCTCCCATTCTCTTCCACTAATGTTAGCGTTATGTTCTAGTATCTCTCACTAGTAGGGTATCTGCGATCAGCATGTTGGAAAGATCCGACATCCACGTTTTTCCGACCGGAACAAGCACACGCTTCCACATACTCGGCCTACAGAATAGAGCAGGCGATACAAGAGGCAGACTTTGCATCGGCATTGGCGGAAAACCGGGCACATAGGAGCAAAGAGGGCCAGCTGGAGCTGTGCATTGGCATTCCTTCTGTTCGGAGGAAGGATGTCTCCTACTTGAAGTTGGCCCTGGGGTCACTCCAGCATGGCTTGAGTCGGGAGGAACGATCACGACTCCATTTTGTCGTTCTCCTCGCGCATCTCAATCAGACCGACCATCCGGATTACAACCAGCCTTGGCTCACCAGCATGGCGGATAAGGTTGCCTCGTATGACGACGATGAAGAACGAACAAGACTGGCTCAGATCATGGCGTCAAAACCGCACGCAGTTAAATCCAAGTTCGATTACTCGATAGTAATGGAGGAATGCGGGAAGACCAACGCGCCTTATATCCTGATGATTGAAGACGATGTTGTATTTCTGGATGGGTGGCGACATCGAACAATGGAAGCACTGGATATTGCTACGACCAAATCCTGGCTGCTCGGGAAAGCCGATTGTATGTTGACTGTCCCATTCCAGAATATATCTCCTTTTCTTCTCCGTTTATACAGCCAACTAACTTAGAAATCTAGTTTTATATCTTCGCCTCTTCTATTACGAAGGCCTCCTGGGCTGGAACTCGGAATCATGGCCGACATATCTCGGCTCATCCATAGCCATCACATCGATCACCTTTATTTGTTTGCTGCTAGTACAGCGATATGTGACACGCATACACCTATCCAATTCCGTGGTCGTATTGACCACCCTGGTATTCACGCCTCTTCTCATTATTCTCTTCTTCGCCGCGGGGCGCAACTGCGTACTACCACAGCCCACCGGCGTCCACCTCATGGACAAGTACGCATGTTGCGGGCAGGGCCTCGTGTTCCCGCGCTCGACCGTAACTCAAGAGATACTTCCGTTATTCCGGAGTAACATATCATCGACAGAGCCCACGGACAGCTACATAGAGAAGCACGCAGACAGGACAGGGGCTCTCCGCTGGGCGCTCACGCCGGTGGTCATGCAGCATGTTGGCGGCCAGAGCAGCCATACCGGCCGGCGGGGGAATACGTACGGACCGACACGTCTCTGGAACTTTGGCTTCGAGGGAAACGACGCGAGCCGGTTGGCTGTGGAGCATGCTGAGAGTATCGATAGAACTAGCAATAATGAATAATTTTTTACAACAATTATGCCCCAAGAGTGACGTGACGCCCTAAAATAGCCTCAACAACCGCAAGTGCCACACAATATGCCCAATCATTGTCGTGTTGCATTGTCCTCCTCACCAATACTTACACAGCCTCCTCGACCTCGTAAAACACTATACACCTCTCGGACGCTAGCACAAATTTTATGCCGGCAGCACCAGGCAGCAGAATTCTTGCTCCCTAATGTTTATGCCTAAAAGTGGGTTTGAATGACAGGTTAATGTGCTGACGCCATACACAGCCCCACCACATGTGTGCATATCGAGATCATCGTGTGGTTCTAAAATTAGCGACGCAGGACAATATAATAATGGAAGATAAAGTTTGGGGTCCTTCCTCCACACTTGAGATTTCCTATTGGGGTAGAGAGAGAGTATAGGAGACGGGGAAGGTGTGATGTTACGTAATAAAAGGAGGGTTTCCTTATATGTTGCTGTGCTGCTTTTCTACAACACCACACATAGACTTACACAATCGCCATGTTTTTCATGATAAATTAACGAAATACGGTCCTTTCCTACAATATTAATCGATTAATCTTGTTATAATGCTACTAACTAATCTGTTTAGTTCTTTGGAATCCGTAGGTTGAGCCCTGTTCCAAGGGCAGTTGATGTGGGGGACTAGGCGCAACCGATTCACTATTGCCCGATTCTATTACAAAAACACGTACGAAGGCATCACATGTTTTACATCTATCATGTCATAGCAACGGCCCGCAGATACAAACAGTGCACATCCCGCACCGTCCCAGATGGTCCTTGACCTACAGATCCAAAGAGATTGTAGAGAACGTTTCCATTTCAGAAATCGAATGATCAAAGACTTCACGGTAGAATTTTCCGGAATATGTGTAATTCAGTTACTACCGCTGCGTCCTATCATCATCATCTGTGATGCTGGATACAGACAACCGGCTCCGCATCACTTCGTCATTTACACCACTACAAACCGAAGTCCCTCGATTCCATCCTCCTGAAACCGAGCCTCTAGGTTCCTTGAAACATCCATCAGCGACTGGGACGTTTCCTTGTCGCCAACCTCGCGAGCCGTGTCCGCGGCCGTCCAGCCCTCCAATCCGTGGAAGAGCAGAGCATTCACTGACGACTTGAGCAGAGGCTGCCGCGACCTGTGGGTGACCACGATCGTCGCCGCGAGGAGGACGACCGCCAGTAGTGTTTCGACCACGGGCAATAAGATCCATTCCCAGCGTACCTCGATGTAGGTCTCGATCCCGAACGCCAGCCCCTTCACAGAGGTCGTGTTGGCATTCTGCCCGCCGCTGACCCGCATGATATTGGAGACCTGGGTCGCGACGTCACGGAACACCTTGCTCAGGTCCGGCGCCGAATACAAGTAGATGCCGATGTCTGCGACGGCGCCGCTTTGCCCGTATGATTCACCCTTAGAAGGGCGTGCGAGTGTGAACGTAGACCCAACGGTATAGTAGACATAGCGGTGTAACCACCAGGGCGTATAGCCGTCCAGGTGATAAACCTCTTCTGTTGAGTTGTTCCTGTAAAGGCAGTACTCAGGGGTGATGGTCCCGTTCCAGCAGTCCGGATCTGTTGGCGTTAGAATGTCCGTATTGATAAGCGTTGGGGACACGTTTTCTGTCGAGCCGGTAGAAGTGGTGAATGTTTGTGCGCAATAATACCAGATGCATTCAAACCCCTCGAAACGGAGATCCTCGAGCCTGTCTAAGGACTTGCGTAAAAGCCGAACACCATATAAACGCAAATAAGGACCTCGACTAGAGTCAATACTCAATTGAGCATGTTTGAAAACAAACAGATCGTCCCAAGCCCACTGGTAATCCGCCTCGGTGTCGTAGGTGCTGCCAGGCACCGATGCCTCGTCTGTGTAGTTGAGTCGCACGCTTACAGGTTGACCTTGCCCAACCTCGCTCCAGACACTGGGTACCGAGATATTACAGGATATGATCCCAGTGGCTTGCTCGCGAGCGCATGTTTGCCTAGACGCATCTATACTGCTGTGAAACTCGGAGCATATTCCTAGTGTCGTGAACGCCGGATAAGTGCACCGTGTTGCGGAGTCGGGGCAAGAGAACGAGAACGGAGATATGTGTCCAGTCGCTGCATTGACTACAGTGCTTCGAATACCCAACGTATTAGCATAATAACTATCTGTTGACAGGTTAGCTAACGAGCGCTTCGAACCCTTCATTCCCGATAGCTTGGTTCTTACCATTTGAGGCATTGGGGTCGCTGAGACTGAACACATGAGAGTTCACAATCTCAACATCAGCTCCTTTCATTAATGCCTCTCGCGACGGGAAATCCAATATCTGTTGTGCCGTCGGCTCCACTAGAAGAGACACCAGGGTAGTAATAGCAAGGCCAGAAGCTAGTATGGTCCATCGGCGAAATTTGAGAACCAAGAGAAAGGAGCCCCATGGCCCTCTGCTGGCCTCGTCAAAAGCCTCAAGGTCATTAAGCCGACGGGGCCTTGAAAAGTGATGCCACTTCAGTTGGCTGAAGCAGGCAGACACGGATAGCAAGACTGTGGTCTTCATGGTAGTGGTGAGGATTGATATGACCGAGTTGGGCTGGAGAGGAAGATGCCAGTCTGACATGGCACGATCCTGGTATCCAGCCAATACACCGAGCAGGGTAATGAGGCTGGCGATGCTAATGAAGAGGGACCCAATCTCCCACCACCACCACCAACTGAGGCAGTCTAAGACTCGAAGTTTGACATGAGGCTTCATCTTGGTCGCTCGCTCCTGTTTTCCTCGGTACTCTATGGAATCTGAGCCGCGATATGGAGAGAGATGGCTCGATACTTCCTGTTCTAATGGTCCTATTGGGGTGGGTGGTTCAGATGCAGAAGAGTCCGCGAACCATCTGAGAGAGATTTCACGGTTCATGGATTCTACTGGTGTCGCCGTTGGTAGACAGGGAGTTGATGTAAGCGGGCTTGCAGGAACCAAATCGGCAGCATGGGCCATTTCGGAAGATTAAGGATCGATGTAAACCTATAAAAATGCAATCAAAGTAGGATCGTACTGCGGTGGTATCTGGGATTCGGGTCGAGTCGTTCGGATCGTGCCCAGCATCTCAATCCATCTCGTTCAACCATAACTCCTATAATATACTATGGCCGTAGAATTTACAATCCTTAAATGGCACTCTGGGTAGACTCACAGCCGAGCTCCCCTGGTTGCGTGATTCGGTACTAGCGTTACAGAACTTGGGGAATACGCATACTGGCAGTTTTACAGGAATATGTCTCTTTGCATGAGAGCATACATTCGGCTTCGCTCTCCTGACTAAGGAACTGTGATAGTGAAGAATGCTAGCATATCAACATTACCGAAATTTTCTATAACACTAAGAGTAGGAGAAGTGTTTGGGCTATCTAGCCTCCTTGTGAGCTAGCATCGTTAAAGTTTTTATGTTGTCGGAAAACGAGACTGTTCCTGCCGAATAGCTCGCATCTGAAGACGAACTACATATCCAAAATGGATTGCAGTGCTGATAAGCCATGGGGTAAACGGCCCCCACCCGGGAATGTGTTTTAAATCCCCAAACCCCTGAAGCCTTAAGTCGCAGAAGATTAGCTAATTGCAACCGTTTCATCCTGTTTAAGATTCCATTCCTACTCACTTTCAACATAATGCAGTGTCACATTTTCAGGCGACACCCACTGCAGGAGACCATGTTTTACTCAAGTGTCAGAGCCTCTTTATATTCTTCCTTCCAAGAGGGATCCGTTGAATATTCTCAGACGAGGCGTCTCGGGCTGTCTTCATATAATGAGATATGCTACCCAATGCTATAGAATCAAGTTTTCGGCCTTAATCTCGAACATGTCTGGTATGTGATACTCATCCTACCCGGACGGCGGCCCTGTAACTGCTATGGCAATACGCTCAAGATTCAGCATGCTCCAGACAGGAACACCAGAGCGTCCATGCGTATGTAAACCGTCGGAATACAACGCACCATTACCAGTACGCCCGAGTCATAACACATCAAAGTTAAAAGACTTGCACCTGTAAGCCACTGCCGTCGAGGTCAAGCGTGCTCCCGGGTAGGGCCCCAACCCCTATTCTTTCGTACCCCGCAGTATACCCCGCACCCCCTTTTTGAGCAATCACCAGCACATAATGAATCCTTCTATGATCGACCACTGTCTTCATCTTCCTTCTGCCAACTATCACACATTTCACAATCCGACCCTCCGGCCTGTCTCCTCCGTCGTATACAATGTGTTTATCCGCTGCAGCCGAGAAGTCTCTCGCGATTGCCGTGAGATCAATTCTCTCCTTGGTTTTGGCCGTATGCCAATTCGCGTTGGAGCTATAAATCGAGCGTGACGAGGACGACGACTGCATACCTGGGCTCGGGGGGCTCCAGGGTGACCGAATTTCCTTCTCTTCCCAGTCGATCTCACGGAATGGCAGGTCCATGAAGGTTATGGCGCCTTCGTATGCCATCCATGACCACAAGGGCACCGCGTATTTCTGCGACGCGGGGAACGGGATTGGCTTCATGGCTGACGGCGCCATGGTGACATCGCGCTGCCACAGGAGGCCGCGGCCAAAGTACCGGGCGAACACACCGTATCCACCCTGGGTGTTGAACGCGCGGATGAGGCGCTGTTCCAGCCCAGCGATCGCAAGAGGCCTGTCATAGCTCCTAGAGAACTGAAGCCTGGAATATTGCTTGTATAGGAGCTCGTAGAGGCGAATTTGACCGCCTTTCGATGATTCAGTGGCCACCCTGGGAAATTTGGGGTCGCCGAGTAAAGCAGCTTGGTTACTAAAGAAAAGGCTCGTTAGCAGCTATGTGTAATCGCCGAGGGATATGGCTCAAACGGAGGTGTATAAGGCCTCGAAAACATAGGCCATTCGTCAACTCACTTCCTCATCCTCGTCATAGTTTCGCAGCGAACACCCTCTCCACACTCCCAGTAGGTTTGGTTGTTCGCAAAGTGAATTGTTCGTCGCGCCAGAGCTCTTTCCTGCAAGACCCAGCCCCTTTGACTCAACGTTCCCTCAATAACGTCCTGCTGGAAGTTATTAATAGCGTCGCAGAAATATAACGGCGCCTCTCCCGGCCTTTCCATCTTGACTATATTCCTGTCTGGCCGGCTTTTGAGAAACCCGCTCGACGTACCGCTCGCGCAGGTTGCGGCAATCACACAGTATGCCGAACTGAAAACCGTCTCCATGTGCGTTGCTTCATCTTCGAAGTCGCCATCTTTTCCCTGCACGATACAGAGCGAGTCAATCCAGAGATACCGCACGCGAAGTTGCCGTGTTGCTTGAATAGCGTCTTGGAAAGTGGGCGGAAGAATATTAATAGCTATTCCAGCTTTATGATGAGCAATGTTCTCTCGGGTAGTGCAATAATGACTGTGCTTGGCCTTGTCACCCCAAGGGTGGGATAAAGCGACGTATCTGAGATGCGGAACTTGAACCGTGCTGTGTTGAGTCTCTAGAAGACGGACATATGGCGAGTCCCTCTCCTCAACATCAATTAACCTAGTTGGTAACGTGGCGAGTGCTGATTCGGAGTCTTCGAGATGGCAACCCATGTGATTATTATCACAGTCTTTTAACCATTGACGAAGGGTCTCGAAATAGGTGTTACTTGAAATATCGGGGAGTTTCGGAAACCCTATCGGTATGCCTGCTTGGCCATGCGAGCTAGTTCCTACGGCTGTCCCGCACGTTGTCAGTACCGGAGTTTGCGCCTTTCTCGTCCTGCGTTCACTCACAAGGCGCCCTATAAAGGGACAAAATCGGCGTTCCTCCGTCGCGATTTGTAATTCCACCCTTCACTCTCCAAATGTCTGCGATAACTCGGCTACTAGTACTAAACTTAAGGAGAAGCAGTTGACACAAGGCGCAAAAAGTCGCCCCCGACTCGAGAGAAGGGATCTGCTCAGTCGCAATCAAGCCAAACCTTGTGAAGTCCAGGGCAAGGCAACGTTCACAATGTGATTTCGGTACTGTGAGTTCTGGAAAGATGGACGCAGTGTTGAATCCATTAGTCTCCATTATCCGCCTGTAGATCATGTCGTCCTCGGAGAATTCCCATACATTGTCTAACTAAGCCCGATGAGTCTCCGTCCAGATATGGTAGGAGGTAACTTACATCCTGGGTACCACTACAGTTAGTCACAATATCATAGCAGTCACATGAAATTAACCCAAGAAACGAAGCTTACCACCTGGTATACCGGTGAACGATTTGGAGGTTAGTCTATGTGATGTTACTTGCGGGAGCGGTTTCGCTTACATGCTGTACATGTCATGTTAGTGTGGTGCTTCCGAGTCTCGCTACAGGAAACTCACTCTCTGCAGCCGGGGTACAGCGACGACTATGGTCAGTGACCGACTCCGCACGCAATAAAGGGCTATTGTTTGCTACAACTTACATACTACCGGCTAAGTTAACCTTTTAACCTCGATAGAGATATAGAATAATCCAACTTACAGTCTTGAGCATTAAACAAGCCATAATTAGCAAGTGATATTATCTCTAAGGGCAGTGGTTGACACACATTCTGAAAGAGAGAATTACTGTTAGCGATTGGAATAGTTCGCTCGTTGAATCATTTAATAGGCTCACCAATGCATTTCGAGACGTGTTAAGCGTCAGCGAATTATTCACCGCTAGGTACTCTTGTGGTTTCGAAGTCTTCGGTTCAGAGATAATTGTATCAGGCATGTGAAAGGGCGACGGAGCTTTCACATTTCTCCGATCCGTGTCTGTGAAGAGGTAATCATCATCCTGCATCACAGTTTCCATAATAGTCTTCAATTCTTCATGAAGCTCTCCAGACGTGGCACGATAAGCAGCTTCTCTCGGTTTGGATCTCCTCGGAATTTCCACGACCAGTAGTCTGTCTCGGATCAGTTCCAGCAACTGCCGAATAGCGGTATATCTCTGGCATTCGGGATCCTTTTCCAGAATCTCCGTAATCCAATGCATCGCTATTTCGCTTACACTGGCAACAAGCTCGGTGCCACCATCGGCTGGGCGACAGCTGGTTGTGAAGTAAAGTGTTTGTCGCGTGCGGTCTTTCAAGCGCTTGCTTTCTTGATAGAATCGATCCAGCCCTTCGGAGCCGTAAAGAAGCCAGATGATGGATTCTAGAATGATGCAACCTGTTGACCACACATCGTAACGGCGAGACCTTGGCTCTTGCCTATGAGTAACAGCTTCTGGTGCTTTATAGTGCAGTGTCTCATGCGTGGTGGATGTGGCCTGATCACGAGATTCAGTCGCGAATTGATGCTGCTTGGCAAGCCCGAGATCGGCGATCTTTAGAGTCCCGAGCCACGTTGAATCTCTAAAGACCAAGATATTTTCAGGTTTGAGATCCCCATGACGCCAATGCCTAACGTCGCCATCTTCATTTTCATTTGAATCCGTGCCTAACGGTGCGTCGTCTCCAGGACCACCAGGCTTAAAAGGGTAAGGTTGCGACTCCGTGTTGAACGACGGCGAGCCATTTCTGGGCGGAGTGGAACTTTTCATGTCTGCCTCTGCGAGGGCTGTGGCTGTTCGCGTATTCGTGCCGTGCAACTTGCGAAGGGCATCAGCCAAACCCAACAGTTGCTCCAAGAACTCGCGCACCCGCTGCTTGTTGAGACCAAGGTGCGCGTCTCCAGCCTCGGCCCAAAAGTTGCGTAGAGTACCACCATCAGCCCACGGAAACACAATATAGTGTGCTTAAGGTCTCAAAGTCAGCATTGGTTATGCTTAGAGAAGTCTTAGTAATGCTCAGGTCCTTATTGAAGCCGTGAAAAGGGGATGGACATGACTCGGAACATTACTAACTCGAATGCCACTTGAACGCAGCAATGGGACGAATCAAATGATCATCCTTTAGCTTGCCGAGCTCATTCAATGCCGTGACTTCAAGTCGCCATGAGTGCTCGGCATTGTAATCCGTTTCTTCGATTAAAACTGGTTTAAGTTCCTTCAAAGCGACCTCTAAACACTCCGTCTCATTCTATGGTAATGTAAGTACAGGTTAAATAAGGGGCCCTGCTCTTTCCTCGCAACTACATACCGGTGCGTATTCAGTTTGATGGGCTACATGAAGTTTTGCGTGGAAGACGTTGCTGAAATGTCCACGTCGCGGTTTGCGATCATGCCATGTGAAGGGTAGAATAGTCTCCTTTAAGAGCTCATTTTGGAGGACTTGGATGTCGTGCATTTTCAACACGGGGGCAAGGAACACCCACTGCATATTGAAAAAGACATGAAAGCTAGACCTGCTCCATTCCCTCAGATGGAATGAATTCAGGGCTGGCTCATGGGGGCATGTTGCCTTACACGCACGGGAACATTTCTTGCACCGACATCGGACATAGCTGTCTGGATGGAGGCATCTGCCGCGCTTGGTGATGTCCTTGACGGGGAGATTGTTGTCGGAAAATCTATTCTTCTGAAAGCTTTTGGTCACTTTAACCAAGCTTGGCCCGGAGAGATGGTCGAGGGACAGTAACGCGGCTAGAAAGACCTTTGCTGCCTTCGTCTTGATGAAGCTGACCAAGTCTTCAGAAGCGCCAGGCATCAGGCGGCCAAAGTCTATGCCTTCGACTATCTTGGTTAATGCACTTTCTGGTAGGAACTCCCTCCCGAAGCTACTTTGGACTAGAGCGCGCCCTATGGCGTCTCGAATCTCCTGCGCGTAGGGTGCAGAATTGGTCGGGTTCATGTGAGCCACGACTGACCGGAACATGCTAATCATGATTGGACGAGAGGCGTCATGAAACAGCAGGGGTGCATGCGCTGTGTGTAGGATCGTTGAGGCTGGACACAGGACACAGGAAAGTGGAATTGCACAACAACGGAGGAGGCCTGCCTTGGTCCTGAATATTGCCTTATACGGCGTGGGGGGTTCCTCTTAGAGCGCGCCACACCTGAGAACTCGGGACCAGGCCTGGGAATTGGGGCCGGTGGACCGGGGTTGTATCGGGGTTGGGTAGTATGTTGGGCACATACAAACGCCGATATGGAGAGAATTGTATTGTATCACGGTGGACGCTATAGCAGGCAGATGGCAGGGGGCCAAGCTGGCGTCCCTCTTGTGGACAGCGCACCCTACATTCTACGTACATAGTAGGTAGCGGACGAAGGGAAATGAACAAGCCATCTACGTAGACGGTACTCCGTATGTATGGCATGCATGGATACCATCAAAGGGCGACGCATGGTATACCGATTGACGTGCAATGCCAAGGCCTCCGCCACCCTGTCGTCAGGCATCAGCGTCGGGGAGACATTACTAATAGATAACATGACCGATCGGCTTTATAGACAGCAGAGCCTCAAGCGCTGGGTACTCTACTGTGTATGTATTTTGTATTGTTACATGTCTAGTGACTCATGGAGAGACGAGCGACCTGCAAGCAGGAATGGGCTGTCCGAAACCAGCCCATCCAATGAGCCATCGGGGTAGCCGTCACGAGCAACCAGCCATCAGTCTCTGCCGGCTGTGCTTGTAGGTATGGCGCAAGCGTGCAGGCGCCTGCGCGCGCACCATTAACCACACTATCGGGGGCAGGCCCATGGCATATAGCAACGAAGAAAAAAAGGGGAGGAAAAAGGGGGAGGGGGGGAGGGGCGCGGGGCATGGCGCGGGGCATGGCGCGGGGCATTCAGTGGTCAATATTTCGGTGACCCGTATACCTCATGAGACTGGCAAAAGGTTGACTTGCAAGAATCAAATTGCCTGACGGCACGATCCATCTGAATTAGCGGAACACAATTGACAATGTTCTCTTTGTTATCGTCACCCTCTACGCACTGCTGTCTGTGTCACATCCTTGGCAGCCCCCACTGGCCAAGGTGCAAGGGTCAGGGACGTATCCCCTCCAGCTTCTGCCGTCCCTCGTCCCCTCGTGTCCCCTGTAGCTCGTGGGGTACATAGGTCGCAATAAGTCATCTTTATCTAGGTAACCTCCTGGGCTAGTTGCCTACCTACCTGGTGGAGTTGCCTACCTACCGGAACGGCTTCTTACCATGTAAATTAGTTACATACTACCAAGTACTTGAATTTGGGCGTCCCGGATTAACCTCCCCAGTTGAGCTACTGTGATCGGATATTCAAAACTGAGCGATTACGCTGGCCGTGCCGATGCAGCATCTTGTCATCGTCAAAGCCACAGCCGCCAAAGCGCCGACGTAGCGGCTGCAGGCAACGCTGACCACATCCGGCTCGCAAGCAGGGTGCGCCGACACACCATGAGACCTGGCTCCCAGCTGCCCAACCGGAATGAGGCAAACCAACAAGGCAGTCAGTCTCATGAGTCCTACATTCGGTCTCAGTGCGCGGCCATTGATGACGCCGGTATTGTGTGGTCACTGGTCCGCGCCCTCACCTCCCGCCGTAGCCTCCTCCGAGTATAAGATGCCGGGATGCAGACCTTCTGACCCCGGACTTCTGGGCACACCTACCATCCAGATTTTAGCTCCGCGTTGACTTGCTTCTTGCTTCTTGCTTCATCAGTTCATCAGTTCATGAGTAACCCATTTGCTCTTATTTGAAACACCCATCTCACAAACAATCAAACAATGGAACCCTTATCTCGACATTCATCAGGGCAGTCATCCCTGTTTTCAGGGTCGTCCACATCGGAGCACTCCTCCCAGACTTCGGCCTCTTCTGTCCATGACTCAACTGCGCAAGGGTTATATGACCGACTAAGGGACGAGGTGGTAGAGGACCATACCGGTTTCCGATTTCTACCACTAGCCGCCATGGAGGAGGCCGTCGCTGCAGAAATCGAGGCTGCTCAATCCGAAGCCGCTCCAGCTGACGCAGCCCAGTCAGCATGGCGCCAATTACTGCTCAAAATCCGAACAACCTATCATGATCTTCGTTCAAATCGCCGCGAGATCCCTCTAAGTGAGCAGACGACGAGGGTGTTCGGCTTGCTTGGGCTCTGTGACAAAGAAGAATTCATCCAGAAGCTGTTGAAGGAGGGGCTCACAGATGCAGACCTCCCCTTTCAAAAACAGGCGGGGCGCGCCGGCACCTTGGTTTCCAGCCGAAGAAAAGAGTTCAAGTCATTCTCGGGTTGGAAGAGGAGCGAAATCGATGTGCTATGTGGTTGGCAGGGTGTGGTCTGCGCACCCGTGTTCACCAAGCGAGGCGAAGACATACAAATCGACAAAATTGTTTCCCTACCAGTATACGACATCGAGAAGTGCCCATCACATAGTAGCACGGGCACCATTCTCAAAGCTCGGCTCCACGCGTCCCATCTAGTAAGTTCCACATCCAGATAAGCTTCTCTTGTATACCCGAGATGTACCACACACTGACGCGCAGATGTAGAAGCGCAGGCCTAAGAGCGACCCCCGCATTGCCGTCAAACAATACGATGGCAAGGAGGATTTCGAGAGGGAGAGGGATAACCTGAAAAAAATCCAGGGCCTCAATCACCGGCATCTCATCCGGCATATTGCCACCGTCGAGCAGGGTGAACAGTACTACGCTGTTCTTTACTGGGCGGACGGGGGCAACTTCACCAACTTCTTGAAGCAGAACACCAAAAACCGATGCCCCGAGCTCCTCCTGTGGTGTTTTGAGCAGATGTCTGGCCTGACTGACGCTTTGGTCAAATTACATGAGACGAACTACCGACACGGGGACTTGAAACCCGAGAATATCCTCCACTTCATCGACTCAGATGATCCCGATCTTCCACATGGCAAATATGGGATGTTGGTTATCGCGGATGTCGGTGTATCCAGGATCCACCACCAAGCGACGACACAGCGGCGGAAGGGAACGGAAACAAACGCCACTACACAGTGCTACGAGGCCCCGGAAGCCGAAATAGATCAGGACAAGCCAAGGAGTCGAAGATACGACATGTGGTCAGTGGGGTGCATATTCATGGAGTTTGCCATCTGGTTGCTCTACGGACAGGAACCGATCGATGCCTTTAGGAAGCGTCGTGGAGAGGACAACCCAAAGGCTGCTTACTATAAGTGCAGCGGAGGGAAGACTGAAATCCACCCAGCTGTACTAGCCGGGCTCGACGCGCTCAGGGCCGACGCTCGGTGTGCCAAAAATTCTGGGCTGGCGGACCTCGTCAGTCTCATTGCCGACGATCTCCTTGTGATCAATCCGAAGGGTAGCGCAGAAGCGGAGGGCCGCGCCGAAGCAGGAGAACTCAAGGAGAAGTTTGGAAAGATACTCGAAAAGGTCAAGAAGGACAATGGTTTCCTGGCTACGTGTGCTGAGCCGTCTTCCATTCCTGATGCCTTCAAGCCGGGGTGAACCGGCGACGGACGGCTACGGATGACAGCGGTAGAGGGCGTCGTATTACTATCCCCACTCGTTACAGTTATATTAATGCAACGCTGCTCCCCAATTAAGCTTTTTTTACAGTAAAACAGATTGCCCAATTAGGAATCCACTGGCACATAACTCATGGATCGTCTTACTTCTTTGCGTATCGTAGGGCCAGCCAATAGAATGCTGAAATCGTGTATGTTAGACAAACTTCCCCGCACTTTCGACAAGGGGCGGCCCCGACATCGCGTGTATGATGGAGCTGTACCAAATAAATGATTTGGTAGCCTGCCTATGTCATCACGAAAATCACCCACGTTCTAGGCTAATCAAGCCCGGGCCAGTCAAGCGTGTGGTTCATGCATGAAATTGGGCATAAAGTAAAAGTGCACTGCCTTGTGAGGCACTGCTAGCAAGGCATCCGAGACATACCTACATTGGCCGAGTGACTCCGCTGGCGTGAACGCTGAACAACACACGCGACTTACACCGAGTCCGGTCACCCTCGGCGCAGAATCCCCGACTCCGACGCAGGCAGACATAGCTGTAGACTCTAGAAATGACATACGCCCAGTCTTGGCAGGATGGGTCTAGAGACTAGGTGCCCACCCGGGCTTCGCATTAATACCTACCTAAAGTACATAGTAGCGATGAACTGCCTCTGAATCCTGCCCGGCGCAAGACTCAAGGCTGGCTCATTGTCAACCTTGTTGCCTGATGACCGGCATACAATACATGAACAGCGGGCTGGATGCGGCTGATGGTGTGTCTGGCGACAGTTTGGACCGGAGAGATGACGTTGTCGGAGGCCGCCGTTCGCATTCGCATCGCATAGGTAGTATGATTGGGCAGGTTCGCCAAGCAGCAGCAGGATGACCGACAGGTAATGGTAATACCCATCGTCTATTCGATGAAGACTCGCTGCCGACAGGTGCCATGCTACGTACCCAGCATGATCGCTCAACACGTGTGCGGTTTTCGGTGGTTGGGATTTGAGTGTGTACGATTGTTACCTATTTCGATACCCTGACAGGACAGAGCCACTCTACAATGTACTTACTTACATAGCCCCCCAAGCACCGCGCCACATCTTACTCCCAGTTACCGGCTGGCTGGTTGGGCTCCATCCCTCGCGCATCACCTGGCGGATCCCATCGAAGATCGATCGACGGGGCATCCTGACATGTATACCTAGCATTAACTTACCTCAATACAGGCCCTTATTCCACTATTCCATCCGCCAAAGTGGGTAGGTACCTAATTAAGCCTTGCGTGTCATTCATCGCATAAAAATCCCCCCCCTCAGGCGTGAATATAGTAAGCCTTACATAAGTCTTCAAGCTTACCAAGCACTACCTTGTCCGTATGGACAAGAGCTACACCCTGGGGTGGGGAGCATACTCCAACATCTGGACAGCTTCTAAGTAGTCATGCCCACATGTTATGCTCTCTCTTAAGTCATAATTAATGACGTTGAAATTTCTTTCCAGCAATCTTTATACTGAAGTAAAGAGAGAAAAGAGAAAAGAAAATGGGTGGGCTTACGTAATAAAGGGGTTAGGGGGAGGGGTTCTCGTTTAAAGCTGGACTTACTAGATAGATACTCTACGTTACTTTTTTACAACACCCCTTAGGCATTTTTACTTCAACGCGCAAGTCTTCTGGAAGAACACGATTCTTTTCATTTGATCAATTGATTCCCCATGGTATTACCCTATTCAGTCATAGGAAATACCTTGGAATACGTGGGTGAAGCCCTTCCTCCGAGGGCAGCTGGTGTGGGTAGTTATGCGCAGCCGATTAATACAATCAGCGTTACTGCGTGAGGGGTGTCAATAACATCACACCTTTGTAGATCAGCCCATTTTGCAGGATACCTGAGGAGAAAGGCTTAACATGCGCGACCACAGGAGATAGTACTAGGCCTTCTCACGCGTTCCAAGGAGTTATATAGCACAGAGTAGGTTAAACACGAGGGGATCCAATTGATCGAGAAAGAAGGCATCGTTATTCATGACAGCTAAGTGCTTAACTGTGTATGTGCTGTTCTGGGGGGAAACATCGCGACTAGTAGGGCCGGCTATAGAAAAGGAACCCCTTTTATTACGTAACCCCACCTTTCATTTCTCCATCCCTGCTTCACCACCTCGTTTCTATACTAGCTATAAATCATTACGCCCGCAGCCCTTGACCGTTCTCTAGGACAATAGGTAGCTAGTATTGAAGTAGTGAGTGAGGGAGGCGTTGATTACGTAACACATTCGAAGGCGGCCTCTTGCACGCGACGACCTGTTAGTTCCTAGTAAATGCGCTTGTAAAGTTGTAGTAAGAAGCCGAGTATACTTAAGTACCTACATATTAGACGTCCGACTATGCAAGAGACGAGCCATTTGTCTTCTCGGAAGGACTTACAGCTTCCGCCTATTGTCCTTATTGATTAAGCACCCCACAGAAGCCTCTCAACTAGACACCGATATCATTGCGAAACAGCAGAAGTTTGAAGGTTTTCGTTTTGCCCGACTAGCCGCGGCGGGTATCAGGCAGGAGGACGGCGAATCACTAGGCGACAACATACGTAAGCAACAGCAATTTTAACGTATGGCCGATCCGATTCAAATGACCTGGAGGTCATCACTAATAAGACAAGCCGTGATAGCCATGTAAGCGTGCAATATATCTCCCTGGCGCGGCCACGGGATCTTCGATTGTAGGCTGGTCGAAGGGCAGGGCCTGTTTCGGGCACATGGCATTGAGTCCCAGGGGTTGGGGTAGATGCAGTGACGGGGACGGATCTAGACAGATCACGAGCAATAAGCGATGCGGGCTTCTTCTGAGTGTGTTTGCGTGGTAAAGAGGGCTGTTGGTAGGTTGTAGGATGCTCTTAAGTGAATGTGGAGGTGGTGCGGCCGTATCTGCTGGTGGCGCTCGTTTGCCCAGCGCACGACCGCACTTGTTGAGCTGGCAAGAGTGCCTTGGAGCCCTATGACAAGAGCTCCCCTGAGAGGTACTAAGTAGGTAGTTGCTTAGGCCCTGAAAGCTAGCCTGACCTGGGAGCTAAGGAGTTATTGTTGTACGCGGAATGGGTGTGATCTTGTGTATGTACCTAACCTACAATCACTGGTCTGGCATGGGAGGGCCACACAGGGTCCCTGTGACAGGGATCCGGCGGTGTTTCCACCCGAATTAGGCGCACGGGCTACATTTGCGTGAAATCGAGAGAGCGAATTACGGTAGAATGACTATTGTGATTAGCTTGGAGGGAAAAAAAGGAAATAGGAGGAAGCTAAAATACAAACGCCAAACACTCTATGAGGTCAATGATTCTTAAAACTGTCTCGCGCGTGAAATGCCTTGATATCGTGACATTGGAAAAGCATGTATTGTTTAATATACCTAATGTATGGGAAATGTTGTAATATTGGCATTGGCTGCAACTGGTACTATGTACCCATGTACGATACCCCTTCGTACTACTGCTTAGCTAAGCCGTAGGCTTAGCTGTTTAGGCGGTATAGCTATGCAGAATTCTTCTCTTTTGAGGGAATTCTGCGTACGAAGGTTTCACCTTCGTACTTAGAGAGAGAGAGATGAATTGAATAGTTATTTGTGTTTACCTTTTGTTTACGTACGATATCGTACCCCCCCAGCCATACGACAGGAAAGCCTATTTTCATAGCATCATAGTTTAATTCTTTAAATCGCTATTGGATGATTCGTTACTCATTTTCCACGTCCCGTGGGAGGTTGTCGCCTTTCCGTGTCTGCCCCGTGGTCTTTATAACCGTTGTCGTGAATCCTTCTAGTTCCGGAACATACCGACCCTCTGCCAAACTATTTCTCAACACAATCATTGTTGATGGACGACGTCTCCGTCATTGATTTAGGGCGTTTGGAGACCAAAGGGGGGTCGCCAGTGGTGTCGGCACGGGTGCGCTTAACCCCCGCTACTTGGCAACTGGGCTTAGGCGACGTCTCCGTCATTGTTTTAGGGCGTTTGGAGGCCAAATAGGGGTCGTCAGTGGTGTCGGCACGGGTGCGCTTAACCCCCGCTATTTGGCAACTGAGCTTGGACTCACTCTCGGGCAAGCAAGTAGGTTCACAAGCGTCTGCTTGGAGATTCTCAGTTTCTTGGTTTTGTGGCTCCATGGTGTCTTGATCTCGTCCTTTCTTTGGGCTTTGTGTGGCTTCCGGACTGGTGTTGGTCACGGCGGACTCCTTCATCTCGGCCTCTATTAGCGGGATTTCGTCCTTAATCCACTGCAATAAAAAGCTGCAGCGTTCGGATTCCCTCATTGCGTTGAGGTATCCGCGGACCCCGATAATGAAACCTGTGATTAGACCATTTCGCCGCTCCACCCGTGCCAGTGATTCTTTTGCTTCATGCAGCTTGGATTGAGCCTCACGGACGTTGTCGTTGAGCGTTCCTTTTCCATCATTTGAACCCCTAGCTGATATAAGTGCTCGTTCGGCCGACGCAACAGCATTCCAGGCCTGTAGCCGTGCCATATCATCACTGATGGCACACGCCGGTTCACGTATGGATTGCTCAGTCTCGTCCGATCTCATCACTTTTGCGTCGACAAGCTTCGTCCATGCTGCATCGTAGGCTGGCTTCATGCTCCGGGCGAGGCGAGAATATCGATAGTGAAATGAGCACGTAAAGCCAAGATATTCAATCCAGGTCGTCAGCTTGTCCTGTTGTTGCGGGTCATTATGGAATTGGTGTTGCTGATGAAAGTCGTACTTTGCTAAGAGGTTGTTGAGTGCCACTGTGTAGGATATGGACCCAGGTCGGAAATACTTTATAAAATCATTGTAATGCCCGTCTTCTAGGATATAGCGAGGAATTTCGGGTTCTCTGTTGTACGCCTGCCATTTACGAAAATGACGCCAAGCCGAAGACTGTGCCGTGAAAATATCCCAGTCAGGTGTATCGGTATCTGGATAATCTTGCCAAGGTCTTAACATATCACAGTAAGCGCCAGGATCCCTTGCGACATCGTCAAGAAGATGGATGGGATATAAAGGCCTCCCACCGTCGCTCACAAGCTCTTGGTAACTTCTCCTCTCATAGACATCGTCAGGCGTAGGCGGCTCGGTCACGTCGTCATCCGTGGCTGGCGATAAGGGTCGTCCGGTATCATTGTCGTGTACTTGCGATAGACGGGCGTTAACTTGGTCAAGGTCAACGGGCCTGGATTTGCACGTGTCGCTCGCATTTCGGACCCGGTCTCTAATCAGTCGTTAGGCAAGTTGAGCCGAGAGGCAAAGGTGAGGAATAAAAGGAGATGGACGGTAGTTACTTCAATCGTTGAATGAGGCTCGCAGTGATATTTTCGGGGTCATTAACAGAGACGACGGTCACGCCACCCGACCTGCATTTCTCCTCCAAGTATCGATCAAGCTCAACGTCGCTCATAACCACGAGGTCATGGGCATTTTTTGTGTCACTTTCACTCGCGGGGAAGGCCATCGTAGGATCGTCGAGATGGAGAGATGGTAATGTTTCTGTCGGTGTTCAGCGTCTAGCGTGTTGTATACTTCCGAATCCCACAGTCTAGGGTTGATGATGGAAGAAAGGGATGGGAGGAAAGGAGGAAGGGATGGGGAGGGGAGAAAAGGCCCGAGCTTGGCACAGGGAAGGCTGACCTCGTGTGTCACGTACGTGCCCGATACAGTGCTGGTCGGAAGGAAGGTTGTTGTTGTCGGAGTTTGGACCATGTCGTTTGTCTTACCCACTACCCGGTTTGTGGCTACATGTGGCACCCATGTGATGCTGGCCTAGGTAGTGAATGAGTGAATGGTAAAACCGCCTGTTTGGGTGTGACAAGATACAGAATAGCATACTTTTCCCCTTACCTACTTAAGTAACATTGCAGCCATTGTTTTGCAACCCAATTCGTCCTTGGATTCAGTATCTAGGTATGACGTATACTTATATATAACATGCAGTATGCTCCTTCTCTCATCCATTTTTTCTTCACTCTTCTCCCTAGCAACGCTACTTCCCGACTACGCAAGAAGGTCTGGACACTACTTCCCGACTAAGCAAGAAGGTTTGGACAACAACAACTTGGAATCACCAGCCATCAGCTTCTCTTAATTCTGCTCATCACCACAATATACCATTCTGTCACGGAAAAACGACGCCGTTAATACCGTGTTGGTATCAACGACTATACGCGACACATTTCTATAATGGCTGACGCAGACGTTGACGCAGATCTCATTGCCAGGTAACACTCCTTCTCCCAATCATTACCCATATCTAGTTGTGTCAGGTGGTTTTGTCACGGAGTGAATAGAGAGACCTGTTCAGCCAGGGAGGTAGAAGGAGGGTAGTAAGGGGTCAATAAGGTGGTCAGATTGATTCCTGAACCTCCCAATCCAAGGGTTTTGGGGGGTTCTACTCCTATATATATCCAAGAAGCCACTATTCCGACCCCATAGGGTCCCTGGGACCTAGCCTGTCACACTGTTCCCTGACAGTTGCCAAGCTATTACCTTTCTCTGCAATGGCTAACCCGAATCCAATTGCCAGGCTATACCCTTTCAAGGATGACCTCAATCATGTTCGGGATATCATCTTGGCCAGTCCATTTGGCAGGCCCCCAGTATCTCCCGTGCAGGAAACAAGCGCTGCCAGCCGAAGCCGGGATGAACGAGAAACAACAGAGCCCCCGGAGCTAGAGAAGCCGGTATTGAACAAGCTGCCCTACCTTGAGTTCAGGTTCAGCCACACTCCACGGGGGCCCATGGGGCTGGTATTCGGAAAAGACCCAGTTTCTACCGATATTTGCCTCCCGAACTTAAAAGGAATCAGCAGGCACCAATTTGCGTTGACATATAAAACTGATTTCGCAGACGGACTCCCTCGCCTCATCGTTCGGGACCTAGGCTCTACGCGCGGAACAATTGTCATGTACGAAAAGCAAGGGAAAGAGGAAAGGTCCAAGTTCAACTGGATTATCGACGGATATGACTTGCCAAACCGCTCAGCTATCGTTATTAGGGCGCATAAACACCTGCGGTTTCTAATAGTTGTCAACCACCATAGGCTAGACTCCCCTACATACCAGGACAATGTACGGCGATTCAGCCGTGGCATGGCACCGGAAACCCTGCTCGGCGACCTTGGAGTTCGCAGCGGCCCCGAGACCGAGGCAAATACTTATCAGCCTTCTCCTGGAAATGAACCGATGCTCCTCCTTGATTCACAGATTGCGCAAGGTGGATTTGGTGTCGTGTTTCGATACTGGGATGCAAGTACAGGGAAATATTACGCGGGCAAGAAGCCTTCAGTAAGGTACTTGAAGGCAACTTGGGAGAGGGAGATCAAAATGTTGAAGGATGCATCACACGTAAGCATAAGCATAAACCCCTACCATTCTTGGAAGACATATACTCATACTTTCTTAGGACCATATTGTTCGTTATTTTCATCACTTCCCACTCCCGTTTCCAATGCTTTTTATGGAATACATGCCGCTCGGGAACCTGGAAGCCGTGAGTAAAGAAGCACCGATCACACCAACGGAGTGTCTCGTAATCCTAGCCCAGTGTGCATCAGCTCTGGCCTACCTTCACGGAGCGCCAAATCCGATAGCGCATCGGGATATAAAGCCAGAAAACATCCTCGTTCAGCGCCGGGGTCCGGACCACAATCCCGGCGGACTCTGTGTCAAGCTCTCGGACTTTGGCTTTGCCAAGGATGGCGAGATGCAATCATGGTGCGGAACCAGGCTATACGTCGCTCCCGAGGTGACGGATAACCCCGCGAAAGAAAAGTATACGACGTCCGTTGATATCTGGTCTCTTGGAATTGTCATTCTACGTTATACCTATGGTATGCCGCCATTCCATAAATTGTCGCACGGAACGAGGTGGTATTTAGACGTTATTAAGCTCGTGAACAATCCGCCTGCAGAGAGGCGCCCAGGAGAAATCCTGAAACGCATGTTGGTGTGGCTCCCAGACCAACGATTTTCAGCTTCAGAATGTTTTCACCAAGCGTCAGCGCTGCTTAAGGCACAGGGCCATTTCATGAACCCGGCACTTTTGCCTGGAAACGGTCCGCGCAATACAGGAAAGCAGATACAGAGGCCGGCCCAACAACATCAGGCTGGTCCAAGCCACGTGAACCCCATGAGAGGAGCAGCAACTCCTGCGGGGCCACCACACCCGGTTTATCGAGGTGGCTCTGACATCGTGTTCGTGGACCTCACGGAAGGAGTTGCTGCTCCTGTGGGGCCGGCCCAACAACATCAGGCTGGCCCAAGCCACATGAACCCGGCACTTTTGCCTGGAAACGGTCCGCGCAGTACAGGAAAGCAGATACAGGGGCCGGCCCAACAACATCAGGCTGGCCCAAGCCACATGAACCCCAGGAAAGGAGCAGCAACTCCTGCAGGGCCACCACACCCAGTTTATCGTGGTGGCCCTGACATTGTGTTCGTGATGGTCCTGGGACTGAGGATATCGATGCGTATATCAGACCGTTTGGTAAACGTGTCCGAGATACTGTCAGCCGCGGGGGTGGGCGGGGCGGATCGTGTACATCAAGTAAAGAAGCTCCGGAGATATGCGCATTGTCCCAATATTTCCGGCCAAGTCTGGACTCGTATTGATTTTTGCGACGATCTAGCGAGGGAGTTGAACCTCGAGGCGGAAATTAGAGGACTGCGCTTGTACAGGCCCGAAGGTCCTGTCAGGGAACAGTGTGACAGGCTAGGTCCCAGGGACCCTATGGGGTTAGAATAGTGGCTTCTTGGATATATATAGGAGTAGAACCCCCCAAAACCCTTGGATTGGGAGGTTCAGGAATCAATCTGACCACCTTATTGACCCCTTACTACCCTCCTTCTACCTCCCTGGCTGAACAGGTCTCTCTATTCACTCCGTGACAAAACCACCTGACAGGTCCGCTCAACGCACAGTAGATTCAAGTCTCACTCCTCAGTTCATACCTAATGTTACGACGGGGCATATTGCAAGTGCCGTACGGTAGATTCTGGAAATACACATTAATATTGAGGTGGAGAGGAAAGGAAGAGACGGCAGCCAGAATGCTGGCCGTCTTCCTTTTCTATCCACTAAACTGGCTGACGTAATCTAACCGTAGGTAATACAACCTCCACACAAGCCACGCACGAGCCATAGGCTACGCCTCACACGTAACACCCGCCCACCTATACGTACAGGTAAGCCATACGTACGGGTTATGCTAGGCCGAAGGGCCTGCGAGCCGTAACTCCTAAAGGGGGAACATAGCTTAGAACAGGGTTATGTCACGGAAAAACGACGCCGTTAATACCGTGTTGGTATTAACGACTATACGCGACAAGAGTGAATTATCATGACATCTCATAGCGTAGACTTCTACTACGACCTATCTATCTAGCAATGCCGAGCAAGAAGGCGTGTGCTTGGTACAGCCAGCCAGCCATCGGTCAACCGTGCACGCCGCCCAGAATGCGAGTTGAACAAATCCTCTCATATTACCTGACTTGCGGCGCTGATGGCCGAGCCCACCTCCACCTCCACCTCCGTAGACCCTATTCCTTCCCCATCTAATAGGTACATAATCCGATCGTCTATGTATGTGTACACCCGCAAAACCACCGCGTTAGGCGCGCGTTGCCAGATCTCGACTCTCCATGTCTTGTTCTAGCGCTGCCCTAGGGACTCCAGACCATCGCAGAAGACGTACTGTCTAGATAGCCTCTGCTGCTGATATACACCTTGCAGGATCTCATGCTTTCCCAAGAGATACGGCGTAGATAGCGTACGCCAAGGCGGAAGTATTCACGCCTTTCAGCGGCCAGCCTTCATCGCAGCGCGTCTCCTCATTTTGTCGGCTACGGCCTTCAATGCCAGTTTGACATCCTTCTGCCCTTCCCAGGACTCGAGATCGTAGTATTGAGGGGCCAACTCCTACAGAGCGAGACAGTGTGAGTACATGATTAGGTAACAAGGTGAGTGAACTGAAAGACATGAAGGGGAGAGGGAACAAGGGAAAGAGGCAATGGCAGAAAGAAACATGGGGTTACATACCAGTAACCATTCAGGTCGAATGCCCGTAACCGTTCGAACGTATTGTTTCGAGGTCAGTACAAACTCGTTGTAGATGACCCAGTCGTAGTCGGCACCGAGCACCGTGCTCGGATGCAGCATCACAGCCGAGTTGTTGTCCTTCAAGGTTCGATAGATCTTGTTGCTCTCGCGCTTAGCCACCTGCATGAAGAAGCCAGCGACAAGGGCACGTCGGATATTGGTGTAGTAGTCCCTGTCGCTGAAATCGGTGCTCACCAGGTCGAGGCTGTTGGTCTCCATGATGCGCTTGAGCTGTGCCCGCACGTTGTCGGCGCTCGAGAGGTGACGGAAGGACAGGTAGTGCTGGTGACACCATTTCTTTCCATCCTCGCCACGGCTCACAACACCCTTGAAGGCGTGGTAGACGTTCAACATGGTGAGATGGTCGCCATCGTTATGCTTGAAGAGGTTCTTCATTTCGTCGGCTTCCCGTCTCTTCTGCGCGGGACGCACAAAAATTTGGGGGACTGACAGCAGTGCAGTGAGAGAGAGTATCTCGTTGGAGCAGTAGAATTCAGGGCTGGAGATCAGCATGACTGCCAGAGCCGGATCAAGGGGGAACTCAGACGCCAGACCACCCAGCGGGGTGAGCTCGCCCTCGTCATCTAGACAGGCCAAGTAATTGAGCTCCTCGAGAGCACGCATCATGGTCTCTGGGGCGGGCGGATCCATCAGATCGAAATGGACCAAATCCTCGACTCCCAGCTTTTTCAGCTCCAAGACCGTGTTGGCGAGGTTGGAGCGGAGAATCTCGGGGTACGTCTGCTCAATGAGTTCTTCCTTAAATGCCTTCTCCGTGTACAAGCGGAAACATTTTCCTGGCTTCGTACGGCCGGCTCGTCCAGCTCGTTGCTGGGCCGAAGCCTTGGAGATGGCCGAGACGAGAAGGGACTCTACCCTTAGCCTCGGGTTGTAAATCTTTTGCTTGCTGAAGCCAGGGTCTACGACGTAGACAATGCCGTCAATAGTCAGAGAGGTCTCAGCGATGTTGGTGGAAATGATGCACTTTCGGCCCGGCCGGCCGCCCTTCTTGAAAGGAGCCGGGGGCGGATCGAATATTCTCTGCTGCTGGTGCGGCGGCAATGTGCCGTAGAGGGGATACACAGTCATTGGGCCGCAGTCGGTCTCTCTAACAAGCTCGTCAACTTCAAGAGAGATCTTGCGACATGTGTCCTCGATTTCCTCCTCGCCTGTCAAAAACAGCAGGATGTCGCCTTCGGCCTCCCCGGCATGGATCTGCAGAACGGTCCGTATCGCGCCCTCAACGTAGTCTTTCTCGGGCTCTGGTGTGTAGAAGATCTCGACGGGGTGCGTCCGACCGGGTACGACGAGGAGAGGAGCATCGAAGAAGTAACGCTGGAATTTTTGGGCATCCAGGGTAGCGGACATGACGATGAGTTTCAGGTCGGATCGGCGACGGGTGATGTCCTTCAGGAGGGCCATGAGAATGTCGGTGGCCAGTGTGCGCTCATGGGCCTCGTCGAGAATAATACAGCTGTATCGGGACATGTTGTGGTCGTGCATGGCCTCCCTCAGGAGCATACCGTCTGTCATGTACTTAAGGATGGTCTTAGAGCTTGTCTTGTCTTCGAAACGGATACTGTAGCCGACTTCCTCGCCGAGATTGACGTCGAGCTCGTCGGCAACACGCTGGGCGACGGACATGGCGGCGACTCGTCGCGGCTGTGTACAGGCAACCATCTTGTGGTTGAGATGGGGCAGCTCATCGTAGACAACATATTGCGGGATCTGGGTGGTCTTGCCCGAACCGGTCTCACCGACGAACACGAGGATCTGGGACTTCTGGTACAAGTTGAGGAATTCCTGCCTACAATTCGAGGGGCTCACGTTAACAAAGTCAAGGCCCCATGGCCGGGCGACGGTCGGGGCAGGGCGCGCTCACCTCTGCTTGTGCACGGGCAGGTTCCGACGCGTCTTGAGGATGGAGAAGTACTGCTCCGAGTGCGGCTCGCCGGTGAAGGGGTTGTTGTCGCCGTCCTCGGCCTTATGGGCCTCCTTGGCCGTGGTCGCGCGGCGGTTGAAATGCCGCAGGGCCGATCCTACGGGCAGCTTGCCATCCATGACGCCGTTGCCCCCGTCGTTCCAGTGCGCCAGGTAGGGATTGTGCTCCGCCTTCTTCTCATCGTCGTCTTCAGCCTTGCCAACTTTCACGCGCTTAGCCGATGAGTTAGTGTTCTCCGGGCTCCTGCTCCGCTTGCGCTCGGGCTTGCTGACCTTGGGATTCCGCTCGTCGGCCATGGTGATTGTTGCACGGGGACGCCGGTTGCGGTGCCGCCACCGGGATGCTGATGTCGACGGATTGCGAGTTGCGCCTCGGGGTTCTCTTGTTTGGAGACGTCCAGGGGTAGAAAGGCCGGGCCCGACAAAGGAACGAAAGGAGGGACGAGAGGAAATGCCACCAGCCAAAAGAAAGAGCGTCTATCTCAGGTCTAGATACCGCGCGGGTTGGTTTGAACCTATATGTCTATAACTGTTGTCTGCGGATGTTTTTTTTTCGGAAGCACCTCGCTGGAGCCCCACTAAATTAACTTGCCAACGTCTTGGCTGATAACGATAAGCACCACATAGGTTGGCTTGGTGTAGGTACCCGAGTACCTGCGCACTTGCTTCTGACTTACAAGTTACAGGTCGGTGTCTCACACGTTTTCTGTTTCTTGTCTTTTCTAAATAAACGGCAAACCGCAGCATAGTTGAGGGAGTAGTTCTCAAGACCCTTGCCGATCAAGATTTGCCCGCAGACAGCGCGTATAGATAGGACTAGCTAGTTAATTCAAGATTCATTTCCTTAACACAGCTTGCACCTTTAGATCGAATACCGTAATGTCGATTATAAGGATGTCAGACTGGCAGCCTTCAGTTTCAACTAATGTAGCTCAGGAACCGCTTTCGCCCGAGACAAATCGGGGATTTTCTTTTTGAGACTTGTATTTAACAGGTAGGTATGCCGAACATCACAATCCAACACCACAACTCCGAACCAAAAGCAGAAAGAACACTCTTCTAGTTAATCGGTCTTAGCAGACCAAGTCCCATTCTTTTATCAACAAACACCTATCACGAACAAGTACCTATCAGCCCAACTCAACATCCAAGGCCCGTTCGGCGCCCTCGCGGCAGAGTTATGGCCGCGACATTGTTGGAGACGCAATGGATAAGTACCTATGGTTCTCAGTAGCGTAAAACATGCCGATAAGAAAGAAGCGGACGCGTTGTCACATATTATACCTCTTAATCTGCAATATTTCATAATCGAATTATAAAGCAATACCCCTGCCGTAAAACCATACCCAGCCATGACCGGCTGCCGTGACCGACCATCACGGCCACCTTTAAACGCCCCGGGAAGAAACCATACTCGCTGGTATACACGTAACAAACAAACAAACAAATTACTATGTCCTCGCGGACAATGATCCGAAAACGCTTTTCCCTCTTCGTCCTCCCCCCTCTCCCAACCCCTTAAGTACCTGAAGCATAAAAAAACTCAAATCCTGCATGATTCCCAGTTCCAGGGGCCGATTAACCCCGAATCACCTTCCCGGATACCAGTAATAAAAGCTTGCCCCGCCCACGCCAACCCTAACCCCCGTGTAAAGAAGCCCGTGACGCCAAACGCTTAAACCCAGACCCATCATTTTTCATGAACCCGCCAATCGTAGGTATATATGCCACCGGAATGTCCCCGGCCTCCACCGTTATCACTCTACGTGATATAGGATTCACTAGCCTTCTGGGCGTTTCTGATTATGCTTTCGACGAGTTCCATCGATCCATCCGATACCTCTGGCAGATCAGGCGTTCCACCGGCTGGATGTGGCGGCGCTGGTGGACTCATCGCACAAAATGGGGTGGATGCGGGTTGTGTCCCTAATGTGGTGGCGGGAAAATGCGATCCTGCGTTCGCTGATGGTGATGAATGAACTGCAGCGGAGGGTGGAAGTTGTGTGGTGGCTGATTGTGGCTGCCGTTCGGGGGACACCCGAGCGCCGGCTGAGTGAACCTATTGCTGTTAGGCACTGCTGGTGGGAATATGTGCCGGAAAGGTCCGCTTACAACATGGTTTGGCTGGAATCCCAAGCGGGGGGACTGCCTTGAATTCTCAGATTGGCTGTATACGGGCATAGATTGCGGGCTGGGGGTCGTCAACGTCGAACTGGGAGTTGAAATTGCGGCCGTGGGTGGTGATGCATGGGTGGCGGTTGAATGAGCAGGTGAGTGCATCTTTCGTAGCGCTTCCCACGGACGTGGTGGAGGAATATATGTTCGTTTTGCTGGCGTAGCCTTGGCTGCAGAGCCAGGCAAGGCTATACTTTGCGCCGCACTAGACGAACCTGGGACGGATGGCAGGGGGATGGGCGTCATGGTTTTGGGCAGTCTTGCATCTCCCGCGGTAGATTGGCTGAATGGCGATGTAGATGGTAATCCCGATGCTAGGGTTGCGGGCGCTGGTGGGAATACCGAATCGGGGTGGATAGAAGTAGCTGAGGGTAATGGTGGGATCATTCCTAGGGATTGAGTTGTGCTGCTAGTGTTGGCATGGTTTTCAACCTTCACGTCATTGTTCTGCAGCATGGCTGCATATTGAGCCCGAATAGCTGGGTGCAGAGATCCCGATGTGCCGAGATACTCATCCCAGTAGCTCGAGTCCGTGACGGAACGAGAACGCCAATGAGAGATCCCCGTCGCTGCTGATGGTTGACCCGACAATGGCGGCGCTGATTGCGTACCAGAGGGTGATATTGATGGCAAAGCCGTAGTCCGCGGTACGTTCGGGACATGTGCGACCGGGGATTGGGAATAGAGCGCAGGACTATTTGGACCGTTAATTGATACAAGGGCCCCCGTGGTGGGTTTATTGGGGATTGGCGACGATCCATTGTCTGTGCCATTCAATTTAATCGACTGTTTTCGGGCACCAAACAATGCATCGGGAGTTCGCATCAGATGTGCGCGCAGGTTGCCTTCGTACCCGTTCGTAAAGCCACCCCAAGGGGCATAAGGAGTCCTGTATTTAGTGGAGTCCCTGGAATACATGTTAGAAGACACGATGATTTACCCGAGAATCGGCGGTGAGACAAACCTATTGTGATGAATTTGAAAGAAAGTATACTTTTGAATAATGCTCGGCCGTGGTTCCTTGGACCCATTAGACGAAATGACTGATTGAAGCTGTCCGGCCAAGGCTTGAGCTGAAGTCGAAGAAGAAGGCCGGATAGCTGATGACGTCATTGGTGTATTAAGAGAGATATTGGATACAAGTGAACTCGATCGTGCCCTCGCCTGGTTTTGGAATAACTGACTATTCTGTGGTGACGGCGATGGTCCAAGGCCAGGCGGTTGAGTAAAACCATGGCTGAATGGGGATTTCGTTAGAGAGTCACCCCGTGAATGTCCATAAGACGAAGGAGGCGTGCCGAATCTATGTCCAGACCCTAGAGCAAGGCGTCCACTGCTGACAGAGGATTTATTTCGCGAATGACCATTAGCATTCTGAGTGAGCGCAGGCCGTGGCAGAGAAGGCTGTCTTGATGCAGGTTGCTGCTTGGCTGAGGTGGAAGGAGTGCTAGCATCATGCTGCGGAGCGAAAGAAGCTGGAACCCGTGATCCTGATGCCTGCGGCTGTTGTGTGGGGTTTATGGGTTGAACTGCAAAATAAGGTGCAGGCTGTGGCACGACCTTTTGAGACAACGATGACTCCTGGCTTGACTGGCTCGGTTTTGAGGTATTATGAGGACGTGGCTTTTGCGATATATGCTGTGCCTGTTGTTGCGCTGATGGCGCTGGTGTTTGTACTTTTGTCTGGGGTAAACGTTGGGCCTGCTGAGGGGCAGGTGTATATGGCGAATGATGAAACTGATAGTACGGCAAAGGCGAGGGTAAAGGGACAGGTTGTGGAGGGGCAGAGTAGTTCTGGGCCCCATTCATTGGCTGCGTGTGATGGAAAAATGTTGTACCGGCAGAAGGCTTGGGCTCGAACTGTTGAGGAGTGTAAGGCGAAGGTTTCGGTACAAACTGGTGTGCAGTGAACGGAGAATGCGTATAAGTTGGCGGCACAGGATCCCTAGGCTTGTATTGATACGGCTTCTCAGCCTTTGGTGTCGGTACCATTTGGATGGAAAAGGTCGAACCATACGACTTTCGTGGTGGGGGCGGAGGAGGAGCTGGTCGAGGAATAGAGTCCAAGAAGTTACTCTTGCAATTATGCCGTCTCTTGGCGGGATCGTCGGTGTATTGCGGCCGGGCTTCAGTAGAATTCCTCCCCAGATAGTACCAGATCTGGTTCTCCTTCGACAAGTCCACTTTAGCTTGGACTTTATTCCTCTCAAGATCGTGATGATTAAACTCAGCCCAAACAAAGCCGCCTTCAACAAATGAGTCTCCAGAACGCGGAAGTTGCTCGATTTGCTTTCTCGTCGCATTGATGAGCTCCTTATCCTTGCGCGAGCTCGGCATTGGAATGGCATTTCGCGACGCGTGTAGCAAACGTAAGTCAGCTGGATCCGGAAGAAGCAACCATTTCCATTCAACTTCCACTCGGTCCCTAGAATCTGTCAGTACCTGTATACTACCACGGCTAGTCTGATGTTCGTACCCATTGGGCATTATATCTACCAGGAATGTCTGTTCACTGTCCCGGTTTTCAGCAACCATGCCTGCAAAGATTTCACCACGGTGATATTGGAATTGGCAAATCTCGCCCTTCTTAACCGCAGACGCGGCTCTGCGTGTCTTCTGGTCATCTTCCAAGGTGTCCCCATCCAATTTTCGATCGCGTTTGGCCCTGTGGAACCGGCAACTAAACTCAAAGGCTTGCTCTTTATATTCGGTCCCGTCTTCACCGAAAATGGGTACTTCAGCTTCCTCGATGAATACTCCAGCCGCGGCGGCACACGTTGCGTGATAGGATCTGGCACACTTCTTGTGAGAGCACTGGAAGCACGTTCCCCGTCTAGAGCGGCAAAATAAGCATTTGAGATCAAGCCGAGCTTTACTAATATTGGCGACACCGGCAACAACTTCCTTTTCGTCAACGGTCTCGATCCAGGTCTCCGCGCCATAGAGGGCACAAAGGCGATGGGCTTTGCGGTTATCATCAGTCGGCAATAAGTCGATGCCCGGAATATCATGCGGGCAGAGACAACATGGTGGCTCGGCCTGGTACTTGAGACGCAGTCGGATCTTCTTGACCTTCGCCTCTCCTTTATCGGCTGGTGCCCGCTTACGTTTGCGTCCAGGCGGCTTGAGTTTGATGGTGTGAGCGGATCGCGGTATAGGCATGCCAGTTTCGGCATCGTCTTCGTCCTCTTCGTCGTCCTCTTCTTCATCGTCATCGGTTTCTTCGTATTCTGTCTCCTCGCCTCGCAATTTACGTTCAATTTCATAAACGTCGACCCACACACTGTCCTGAGCCTGAGCACATTCGCATTTCTTCGCAATTTTTCCCATTGGCAGCCAGGAATCTAAGGCAAAATTAACAGCCTCGGCGCAATTGTAGCCGAGATTGTAGCCCGAATGATAGCCATAAGGGTAGGTCACGACGAATTCTCCAGGATACGAAACACACTTGTTGACTTTGATGTTGAAGTATTGCTGAAGGTGATTTGGTGAGATCAGGAAAGCCTTGTGGCGCAAAAATTGACCACAAGCTTTGGCGTCCGTGGGCCAAATACTTTTCATGGCAGCTTCGAATCGTCGGGCGTCACCTTGGGAAATACTGTACCACTGTTTCGGCGCACCAAAGTGAAGATAGTTTATGCTGTAGAGGTCCACATCCTCCAGATGCCAAGCGAATGTAGCCTTCCACATGCCAAGGTACAGGTACGCGGTGTTGACACCAGGGACTTTGGTACCAAGAACGTCAAGGAGGTTGGGAAGCTTATTAAGGTTCCACTGCTGGGTATTGTCATCAAACAGAGTTCCGAGGACATCGGCACCATAAAGTGGTGGCGCATAAGTGAGAGTCTTCCAATATATGCGTTCGAGTTCCTCACATCTCTCGGGCGTGTAGTCAGAGATGTCCATTTGATAATCGAAGTCCTTGAATGCTTCCTCGTCGATCTTGGCAGAGCCTTCGCGTCGAGCAAATTTACGGCGGGCAGAAGTACTCTGCTCCTTGGGCTTCGCTTGTCTTGTGCCGCCCATTCGGCCGCCGGTTAGCGGAGCGGGATCGTCGTCCTCAAGCTCGTCGCCTATGTCTTGCTCTACTGAGTCGATAATGGCCTCGCCGGGTTTAGGAGAGACCGGTGTCATTGGGCGCTCATCTGAGTCTGCGCCAGCACTCTTGGCCCCGGCTCTCTTCGTCCTGCTCCTCGTGGTACGTCCGCCAGTATTGACCCCAGCACCAGCACCGCGCCTTTTAAGCCCGGACGACGCCGATGCCGGTATTCCTTTAGGTTTGGGGGGAGCCTGCGCGCGCCTTTCTCCTCGTCTGGCGGGCGGTTGATGCTCACTCTGGTCACAAAGTTGTCGCCATTGCGGTAGGTTGTAGGCTCGTTGGTGGAGAATGTTCACCTGTCGGTAGGTGCCATTGGAGCCCATGATCTCCTGCTTGATAGGTTCACGGACCCTGATCTGCTTCACCAAGTCATCAAGCGCGGGAAGCTTGTCCTTCCACTCTTGCGGCGGTATGATTTTGACAATGCCGGACTTCATGCCGTAGCCATCAACCTTCTCCATCTGCACATAGCCTGGGTCAGTATCGCAGATATAGAACAGTGGCAGCGCGAGCTGCCATGTATGGATGACGTACGAATTTCTTGAAATCCTTGAACTGGTGCATGCCCGGCTTGAAAACCGGAACGGTGCCAGACCAATGATCCGGGACCACCTCACCAATGTCTTCATCTTCGGGGGTGGGCTGGGTGCCAGGCTCGGTGGCAGGTTGGAGAGGGGGAGTAGACTCGGGGTGGAAGAAAAAAGATAGCTGATCAGGGTCGAGGGTGGGATCCTCGACATCGCTGAGTTCAGAATCGTCGCTGCTATCGAGCTTCATTGCGTTGTTACTGTCGGGCGGCGAGTGGAGGCCGGTAGGCTTGGGGGAAGGGTGCGGCTCTGCATAGTCGGCGGGCCGGTGTGCGTTCTTGGGATCGACGGGCACGTCATGGGGGAGGTCATCGCAGGCATGGCGAGATTGATTGTCGGGGGGCGACGCCGGGCCGTGGGACTCGAGGGCCGGAGAGCCAGGCGCAGGCACGGCGGGGGTGGCTTCGGCGGACATGGTGGCCGTCGAGAGGCTACATGTGATCACTAGCGAAGGTAGAGTTCTTCATCGACGGCGGCAGGTTTCGACGGAAACCGCCTTCGGAGGGAGCGTCGAGCCAGCAGTGCGAGGTCTCAGAGGCCAAGCGCAGCTGGAGTCGCAGTGGTACAACGTCGGTTGGGTCGTTCGTCAAGGTGGTGATGGTTGGCTGGCGTTGGCTGTGTTGGGCCGGGCTGTGCGTCTGCGTGTTCTCTGGTTGGATGTTGGATTGGCAGGACGGTCGGCTCAGGTCGAGGGACGAAGGGCAGGTAGGGTGGCCGAGTGGGCCCATGCGTCTCCACAGCTCTGGCTCTGGCTGGTCCGTCCTCATGCAGATATAAAGCTAGTCCGTGATAGCAGTTGGGCCGGCCGGGCTAGGTACTTTAGGTACCTTAGGTACTTGACCTACCTACCTAGGGTACCTATCTAGCTGCTCTGCGGGGGTGCATATCGGGGGAGCTGTGGCATGTGGCTTACGCATCCGCGAGTGGTTCGATGCGCTGTTGGAATTACATGTTAGTGGCCTGATATACACGGCCGCCCATCCCTTGCGGTCCCCTCATCTCATGCTACCCGCTATAAAGACTGGGATCTTTAGGTACCTAGGTAGATGCAGCTGGAGGTACCGGTACTACTTGGGTAGAAGAAGTAAGTCCCGGCTGGGTCCCTCCAGAGCACCTCTATGTCGCCTCATAAAGCATAAAGTACTTAGTTTAGATAGTAGCTTTCCTAAGAAGATTTGTTGCTAACATAATACATAGTAGTTATTTTGTTGAGTTGTTAAATTCTAGATTGATTGAAGAAAAATATTAATATCAGAAATAAAAACCCTGCTGCAACTTACCTAAGTTAAGTACTTATAGTTATCTACCTAAGTAGGAAGTACCTGGTTACGCTTGGTAGTCGGCGTACCTAATACCTGTACGCTATCAGTTATTGTTTGTCTCTTGTTCGGGCGACACTGTAGATAGCAAACAGATTAGAATTACCTTATATCTCAAGTAGGTGCTTACCTAGGTTATCAAGCACCTCGTTAGGTAAGTAGGTACTTTTGGTAAGTAACTATCAATTATAGGATTAGAGCCGGCTAAGTGCGTCTTGAATAGCGTTCCACGCGTGCCGCCTTTTATATTCCGGCGGACGCTGATCTTCTAATATTGTATTATAGTTCGCCCACAGCAACTATGGTCTTATATTAAGAGAAGTCCCCATGATCTGCATCATCAGCGAAGCCATGACCTTATTCCGCCGCAACTCCTTCAGATCGACGAACTTCTCCACCTCCCCTCCGCTCCTTTCGGCCCCGGCGCTGATACCAGAAGGCCAGCACGAGCGCCGCCATGGTCGCCACCACCGCCTAGAAAGACGAGCCGGACGCCAGGCGGAAACCATCCCCTTTGGCTTCCGGCCAGTGTGTGTTGATATCCCCGCCCAAGGCCATGAGATTAAACGGTTTGCAGGGACGGGGGGCGGCGTAAAGTTTGAGGCCTTCCAGCCTTCTCCTCGCAAGAATGTATTCCAAAGGCATAATCGAAGTTTCTTGCTGGCCACGCAGTCCCATACGGATTATTGTTGCCATCGTTCGACATCGCGGCAAAGACTAGTATCTTGCCTTTTGGCACGTTCCAAAGCCTGCTTAACTGTCGGGGGACGGTGATTATATCCAAGACGTATTAATGACATCGACTCCTTTTTCGATGGCCCCAGTTTATTGCCTAACTCAGGGTCAGTTGCGTCACCCAAGCGCTACGTTCTTACAAAGATAGCAAAACTCATAGCAGCTACCCCAGCGGGTAGCATCATATTCTGTTTCCGTGCTCTCTCCCGCAGTCTGGGGGTGTGGCAGTCCGCGATTCCCTTCGCCCCGGCAGATTCTAGCAACATAAGTAGATATTGGCTCTAGGGACGAGCCGCAGAATGATTTCAGCTGCCTGTGTCTCATGGCCATCGATGTCCATCCTATCGACCCCTGGGCTTTCATCGCTTCCGCTGAAATCGCGGAACTCCCTGATCCTCTCGCGCTGTCTTTTATCGCTGAGATCGCTTACGGCCTGATTGTTTTCTTGAACCCGAGCGCCCGAGGGTTATTCCAGTCACGATGCATGAAATCGAACCCTGTATGCAGAATCGCAACCTTCACTCTCCTGTCCTTTTTATCGAACTCGAAAAAATTGGTACCAGATACGGATCAGCTCGTTATATGTGCTTGACTAGACTAGATCTGGCCTGGTAATAGTCAGACGTGGGATACTTTGGTGAGTCTAATACATGCTTACTCACACCGTGTGTGATGCGGACAACATCAAGCCGTCAAAGGCTCCGCTGAATAGACCATTGTCACTAGGCATGGTTTCTCCTGCTGGTGAGGAATGTGCCATTTTCTCAGTTGTTTGCGATGCTTTCCTCCTCGCGTTCTTCCCCATTGCTTCTGCCTTCTGATACTCGAGAATGGCTAAAGACCAGCGTCGAGGGTCCTTTATCGTTCCAACGAAATCGATATTTAGTATCTCCTCTATTAAAATTTTTAAAACATTCGTGTGTTGCCACTGAGATGCTGGATCGAGCGCCGTTGTGTTATAATGCATACTCGCTAATACGTCCGCCTTGTGCCCCAGAAGCACCTGCACAGTCCTCCACCGCCCTCTTTTGGCTGCTTGAAGCAAGGGCATCCAGCGTTCATTCGCGGTGATGGAGTCGACCATTGCACCCGCCTCCAGAAGTCGCTGCGCGATAATAGGTCCGCTTCCCCATACTGCGTGGTGAAGCGCTGTCCAGCCTGACTGGTCTCTGGCATTGGCTACGCCGAGGTGCTGCTACTACGGCATATCCAAGATATTCTCGATGGCACCTCCTCCGCCTCTTGTGGCTGCACAACAGAGCATTGTCGATCCTGATTCCCTTGCGCATAAAAAAAACCGTCACCGCTCGTCACCGCGCTTAGCTCGCGCGAAATCCAACTTATGCCGTGACATGTATCACCGTTTATTCAGAATTGCCATCACCTATCCACGTCGTGGCTCGCCCAAGGCTAGCGTAACGGATAGCATTCTGACCCTACGCTTCCTTCATATCTAAGCCCTCCCAAATGCAGTGAGGACTAGCACAATAGCAAGCGACCCCTTTTAGATCGCTATTCGCTATCTGCAGGGCTACGACCCCATGCGCAGTGACGGCGTCGACCGACGCACCTTGTGCATCACTGGTCACATATATAACCCGCGCATTATTGAGTGAGCTGCCACGATGACTTCAACTGGCTCTATGGCAGGCGTCATGAAATGGCACATATACCACTACCGCAGAAACCAAAAACCCTTATGCGTGGTCACCACGACAAAGCAAGGGAATACATCAACAGAGCACCACAGACGCCTAAGAGTCGTTGAGCATGTGAAGAAGGACATATAGGCCCGGCCACTATACCTGATCGTCGACACTGCCGCTTGCAAGAGACCAAACGTGGGTGACACTCGTTTACGGGATAATAATATTTCAGTCGAGGCAGGTGTTGGCATCCTCGCGATGGGTGTCGAGACCAGCGCGGGACTTGCAAAGGGCCCGAAAGCATTGGCAAGGTTCGGAAATAGAAGTGGAAGAGGAGTGCGGCTTTGCATATAAAGTGAGGGAGTTTCAATACTCGAGGCGGAAGAGGGGATTCAAAGGCACAAAAGCCTGGGTCAAGGGCGCCGCCATGTTCACCAACGACTCAGCAAGCAGCAGGCTTGCCACTGACGAGTATCGAGGCGGGAGATGACATCAGATGAGATCTCGGCGTTCGAAGATTTCGAGTACAGTGACGAGGAGATTGAAGAAGATGCCGAGATTTGAGCCCCTTAACTCTGTATTTCGCTATGTTTCCCGCCCTTCGCCAATACGTGGAATGGCCTTTGATTGAGAAGGGCGCGACCGTCAATCAACATGAGAGTATGGTTTGGCCTTGCCGAGATCGACTTGTTAGCTGTAGTCTTTATCTTCATGAGATCCACGCTGTGTGGGGGAAGTATATCGTCGTTTTAATATGTTTGTGAAAATATATACCGTGACTATTAAAGGCTTAACAGCGTCGATTCTATGCTGTTACATACTATTTCATTATTTAAATATACCTTAATCGAAAGCGATTTCCAATCAACTATATTAGGAAGGGTTTTTTTCCTTTCTCGTACATAATACGAAACAAGATGATTGCGATTTGGTTGCTATATTGTTACTGTCCGTCTCCTTGGTACGGCACTATAGACTATAGTCAACGATGTCCCTCCCCAAAAAATGTATACACACGTAAATTTAATAAAACATTAATAATTACAGAGCTGTCGGATAATTGAGCACTATTGAAAATCCAGCAATAGACCAAAAGATCTAACCTTACACACTCCAAACTCGAGATCCAGTGCCCCCGTACGTATGTGAACCTGGGCACACCACCGTTACTCTGTACGGCTGGTTCATGATAGGAGAATACCTATTTGTACATGTACAACGGTCCAAAAGTACCCCGCACACGGGTGTCCTATACTTAGTAGATAGTTAACACGGGTGTTGATGCGAGAAATACGTAGTACAACCTACCGGGTTACGTTGATGTACCCGATCTGCCTAAAATACATACACTAGATACTTCGTGGCTCTATAAATAGTACGGGATATCCTCATCGGTTTCCCAGCTCGACGCCCCATTTTATGTTTATCAGAAGCCTCTTAATTTACTCCAGAGTGTCTCCTAATGGTCCCGAGATGAATCAATTGATATCGCATTACATCATAATTATCGCCATCACTATTACCACTATCCCGTCATCCATCACCATGACATTTATCCCTCCCGCGACGGGGCGCTTTGCGGGCCGCCCCTTGATGGACTGTCCGAGCCCGGGCAGCTGATGCAGAAATTAAATATAGGGCACTGCGCAGGGGCGTTGCGCTTCAGCCGTCCTTGAAGATAATACCTATACCCTGCGTTGGCGTGAATCCATCACATCAGCCCCGCGAAGCCCAGCAATCCTTCCCGAAGAGAAAGTCCCAATTCCCATCCTAGCTCTCGATCGGGAAATAAGGGATCCCCAAGTCCGTAGTATCAGTATCAACACGTATGATGTGATTGTTTCCCTTTTGATACCCGACGGGGTCATTGCATGTCAAGTCAAGCAAGCTTCTGAGGGCGGCCGCGAGAGGCCCAACCTTGGTGATTATCGTCAGGCGCACCCTTCAATTAACTCGCGACAGCCCATGCGCCAACTAATTCGTTCGCGCAACCGACGCAAATGCCACTTACTGTTCGACGGCTCGCGACAGGTACCTAACTTAGACTCAAGCCAATGTGAGGCAGAGCAGTTTCCCTTCCCTCTACCTGAGGTACATATCGTTCCTACGAGGAGGTATTCATGTCCTACTCCCCGCGAAACACACAAGTTCCCTATACTCGCGTGCGCGTCACGATATACCCCCCAAATCCACATCCCCAAACCCAGAATCACATGGCAAGCAAGAAAACATTTAGATAAAATAATTTTAAGATTTCTTCTTTTTTTATTCACAAGAGGTATCACATTCTCTTCTCACATCTCCTCGACACCTCGATCGCTAGTCATCAAGGCCGGAGGCTGGCTGGCGTCGAGAAGACACAGCAGCTTTGGTCACCCCCCTCCCCCTCCTTCTCATCCGCGGGGTATCAGAAACATAACATGGTGTTACAAGTAGAAGCAGTATGCTGTAGCATGACCAGACATACGCGAACAGAACACAGGTAACACCCATTGACATGCCCCCTTCCTTCCTTTTTTCTGTCCCCTCCTGCTTTTGTTTCTCTTTGGTCGCCCGTGGATTTTTTCTCCCCCTTCCCTCCCTTCTAAATCCCTGGCGCGGAAGAAATAGACACTAGTAAGAAGCAAGTAGACACTAGTGATTAAGACCGTTTGTTATGCGGCACGAGACCACCACCACCACCACCACCATACCAAGAGAACGGATCTGGATGGATAAGGTCGAAGGCCGCTCGCTCGCTACTGGCTCCGTCGAGTCCTGGCAGCCGCGGCGAGCCGTCCCGTGGGGTGGTACGGCCCTCCCAGCAAGCCGCCGGACAGTTCGAGACGAAATCCATGCGGCTTCCCGTTCTCGGGTAGCTTGCTTGCTTGCTTGCCCCATCCATATCCATCCAGAGATCAGTTCCCCCCCATGATTCGCAAATGCATGAATACAAAGAGTTATGTAGCTCGCCGCCCTTCCTCCCTCCCTTTTTGGTTTGAAGAAAAAGAAGAAGTGTCCCAACACCAGGCTCGAAAATCGACCACATGTAAATAAAACAAAAAATAACACACAAAGGAGCCCTCAAGTGGCGCGGATGAGTGCCGTAGATCTCATACGCCAGTCCCGAGTTTTCTCGTTGAGGCAGTGTGTACGTGTGTGAAATTTTGCATTGCACATCAAGAAACAACGTGCTGGGGCTGATAACCGCCCTCACACAGGTGTGTTCTCCGTTTCTACCACAAAGAGAACATTTGACTCCCCCGTCAAAAAAAAGGAAACAAAAATTGGAGCGTGCCTAAATCGGGCTGCAGAATGGTATCTCTCTATGCGCATGAACAGATCGTGTGAAGAAAAAAAAAGGGTCGATAATCAACCGACCAGAGAAAACCGGCCTTTTCAAATGAATGTGTAAAAATGACGCCTACAAGTCGTAATGTTTCATTAGTTATCATGAACAACATTCGGAATTCGTAAAAACGCCATCGTCGCATATCTTGCATAGACATTTTGCGATCAACGCAAGAAATCTTTTTTTTTTTCACTTTCGCAGTCCCACGCGATCCGTCAGATTGCGCCAGAAGCTCGGGCGTCTTCGCTCCGTGCCGGTGGGCGAGCTCATCGACGCCTCGCGCACCATGGGGCCGACGATGTCCTCGTCGCCGCGCTCGGGGAACTTGCCCTCGCCGTCCATGACGGGCACCGCGGTGATGACGCTCTCGTCGAACCTCTCGCGCCCTATCGTCTCACCGCTGGCCACGACGGCGTCCAGGACCTCGTCGTGGACCGCGCGCCAGTTGCCGTCGATCTCGGCCCATTTCTCCTCCGTGTAGCCGTACGTCTTGGAAGTCAGGCCGTAGTGCTCGCCGGTCCGGACGAGATGTTTGGTATAATTGACACGTGCCGTTTCCCAGTCGGATCGAAGCTCACGGAGTGATGACAAGGTCGCGCCTGCAGGCCTATAAGGAGCAGGGAAGATGGTAAAGTTGGCGTGTCCGAGACGATCAGACCAGTCATCGGGATCCGGGATCGGGGGGACTTCGTTTGAGGTCATAATTTGACGGAAGGACGAAATAGATGGCTTAGTGCTCAGCGGCGGGGACAAGATGAGTGGTGATGGTGATTCTTCATCGAGAGGCGAGGCGACAGTCGGCGATTGCAGGGGCGAGGGTTGGGTGGCAGAGTGATCGACCAAGCTGCTAGTCATCATGGGAGGTAGCAGCGGAGTCGTTGCCTGCGCGCGCTCGCGCTGAATCGATGACAACACGTAATCAGCTTGCTCCACGTCCAACGGGCCGGGGAGCGTGATACTATCGCTGCTCTCGAAGAATGACAAAGCAGGCGTTGGCGGCAGCGGCGGTTCGTTGGAACGGTCGGGGAGATACCGGTTTGATCTCGATAAAGACGATGATCGACTGGAGGCAGCGCGTGACATGGAGCGGCGCTCAGAGCCCATGTCTGAAACGGGAGAGCTAATAGCACTCGTTTTCCTAGGCGATCTCCATCGGGCGAGAGAAGGGAAACGGGAGCCTATCCGATGCGAAAGGCCCATGAAGGGAGGTAATGATCCGTTACGGTGTTTCGTCCTCGATGAACGTTGCGAAGTAGGCGAGTCGCTATCGCTAAGGCATCCGAGGTCGGATTCCATATCCCTACCCCGCGCATAGAAGTTGGTTGTACTCCGGACTAGATCAGCGTCTCGATGAATGCAGGGCTCGTCGCCTAGGAAGACCGAGTAGTTAGAATATGCGTCACGGCACAATCCCGAGTCAGTGGCGAGTGCCATATACTTACATAAGCAGTCATACAAATCAAAATGCTCCGAAATATCATCGTATGTGACGTGAACGTCTTTAACATAGTGGTTAAAGCGGTCATACTCAAAGGGTTCTTCTTCGACATCGTCCAGAATGCGTTTGCCGGCTGTTTGCAAAGGCTGAGTAGGCGACGAGGGCATATCCTCAGAGCTAGCGAGGACCAGATCAAACGAGGACGTGGAACTCGAATAGCGTAAGTGACCCCGAGCAGAGAAGGTGGGTGTAACTGGGGACGTCATGTCTGACGAAGCTGAATCTGTCGCGGCGAATGGGGGCTGGCGGTTTGAAAATTGCTGACTGTGGTGGTGATAGAGGGAAGAGATGTCACTATCAGTCGTTTCACAGCCAACCATGACGGCGGCAGCAGCAGCCTCCTCTTCCTGCTTCCTTCTACGCTCGACCAGTAGAGGCAGGCGAAGAGGGCGTAGGCCGGGAGACATGTTTCTCGTAATACGTGAAGGTGCCGATCAGCGATCACGTCGCCGTCCGACAGCGAGTCGCGTGGTGGGCCCAAGCCGACTAATATACCAATCTGGAAGAGGATGGGTAGCAGCTATATCCGAGATTGATTTGCAAACGCCGTGGATTGTAGGGCCTCTTTGATGCGGGCGGGCCAAAGGGCAGCTCAATGATCGTCGTTGATGTGTTTGGGTGGTGTAAGTGCGCGTCCGTGTGTGTTTGGCGTTGCAGTGGTGAGAGTAACGAATGGTGGGGGGGTGTGCCGTATGATGTATGCCCTCTCTGTTCCTATGCTTCTCCAATATACCCAGCCGATGGGGATACGTCAACGAAGGTAGGGGAGCTTCCTGTTGCGTCGTCTCCAAAATTCTCTTCTACTATTCCTCGTTCCACACTATAACCCTGGAAGGCGATCCTGCCCTTTGTTTACTCTTCACGCAATAATGGCCACAACAAGACTCCAGCGGTAAACAGAGCGACGCACTACCTCGACATAATATACCTGGCAAGGCAAATAGAACGGGCGAGACAGATTGGGTTGTCAAAATAGTGAGGGATTCCCAGGGTCCGGCGCGGCGTGGCTTCGCACATTCATACGTGTACCACTCGCCGTGCACACGACTCTGCCTGGTCGCAGTCGTCCACGTGTACCCAGCGGGCGTGTGGTGTGAGAAGCGCGAGAGGTGGTGTGTGCCGTGTAGTAGACCGCTTGGGAGCAGGCTTGGGACTTGGGAGTGCGCCTGGGAGTATTCGTGGGGTAGGTAGCAGTTAGGCTCCTGTTGTGTGTGCTGGTGCTCCAAAAGAAGAAGAAGAAAAACGGCTCCTTGCCAATCAAAACCAAGCGCCGTCCCAATTCCGATACTGGCCCGGGGTCTCGTGCAGATGGCCCTGTGACACCCGGCCAAGCGAACGTGGTGATGGTGCGAAAGCCGCGTCCCAATTCGAGTGCTCGGCGGCCACAGAGTCACGACAACGACAGCGACAACGAAGGACGGATGCCAATGGCAGTGGGCGAGCGCGGGGAGGGCAGTGTATTCTCCGGAAAGCTGGACGGGCTGGGTCCTGGGATGCTGTGGGAGCACGGGAGACGGTGCATGTATATGATGTAGTATATGATGGGTATGATGTACGTATACAAGATGCGAGCGAGCGCGGGAAAGAGTCCAACCAAGGCCCGGGCCAGTCGTAATGCTGGAGGCTTGGTGCAGGGGGCCCGTGGGCGAATGGGTGTCGAGGGGGCAGGACAGGATCGACTCCCACGATGTGTCTCCTCTCTCACGTGTCCGCCGGTATCGTGGTGTTGGCAGAGGCGAGGTGCTCTGTCCGTACGTACAGGTAGGTGACTGACCGACTGACTGGTGGGATGCGCTGGGAGGAAAGACGATGGTTGGGCGGTGGGTTGGGCGGTTGTGCCGACTGACTGACTTACACGGATGGACCAGATGCTGGCTGACCTTTGCCAATGATAGTATCACCGACGGTTGACAAGTCCAGCCGGTCCAGCCAGACCAGCGGGATCCACTGCTGGGGCCAGGAATCAACAGCCCCGGACAGTACGTTGTACGATTTTTTTATTTTTTTTTCTCTCTCCTCTCTCTCCTCTCTCTCCCTGGCCTTCACAGGACCCTGGTCGACCCCATCGCGAGAACTCCATCTTGCAAAGCTCCAAATGCCCCGTTTTGTCCAGCTCCATTTTGCACAGCCTAGCCCCTTTAGGCCGAGCCCAGGCAAATGGAAGCGCAGCAGATCCGCTCTCTAGCCCGAGCCCTTTTCGCACCGACTAGCGGGCACTGACGTCTGCTTTTCCAATCCGCTTATCCGCTTGCTGCTTAGTCCATGGCAGCGAAAAGTCGGTCTACTCGGGACGTGCAGCATGCCTCATGGCCCCTGTCTACACGTGTAGTGGCTGTTGAGGAGGGCAGTGTCACGGGCGAGCGGGCGAGCGGGCGACACATGGTGTTGTCAAAGACGTGTGCGCTCAAGTCGGTAGAGAAAGTAGAGACTTGTAAGTTAGGCAGTATTACTCTTATCTCAAAGTACCTAACTTACCTAGGTAGTTGGCACTTGCAAGAGGTATAGTTTGCCCACTACACCACGCTCCCATTCCGGTGGTTACTGGTATTTACCTCCGTCAGGTACCTCCGTACTACGCTAAGCCTGCTTGAGCTTAGATTCTTTCCGGCGAGCTACCATTATCCCTTCCCTATTTTCCTGTACCTGACTATACCAGTACCATTAGGTAGGTAAGTATGTAAGTACTTGAGTAGTACCTGGTAGGTTGGTGTAAAGAGTGCGATGGTAGGAAGTAGTAGAAGGATAAAAACAACATACTAATGACTCTCGCCTTTTCCCTCTCTCTCTCTCTTTTTTCTCTTCTCCATTAGGTACATAGTAAGTGCTTTGTCAGTGCCAGCAAACATTTTGCCCCTCCACGTACCTACTTACACACTAAGCTACTTACGTTAAGAGGTAGTTACCTAGTAGTACCTATATCAGGAGGCTCTTGCTGCCAGCATTCTCAAATACTTTCCTTATCGTCGGAGCCAGACGAACCACTACCTACTTGTACTTAAGCACGGCATGCTGTGCTTTATGTATTGCGAACCGACGCCGTAGCAGTACGTACCCATCACGGTCTTTCGCGGCACTGTACACATGGCGTCGTGAACTGTACCCTGCCCTGCCCTGCCCTGCCCTGCCCTGGACGGCTAGCGAGCAGAGGAAGATCCGCCGCCGGCCGCGCGGGTAGCAGACCCCGCTGAGCCGGCCGCTGGAGCTACGTGGTTAGGTAGGGTGTTAGCACCTCTGCCGGCCAGTTTTGCTTGACTTGGGCTCAGGCTTAGCAGCCCGCGCTATAGCCACAAGCGCCGGCGATTACAGGGTCCCGCCATCGCATAAGCACTTAGTCTGGCTTGGGTACAAACGTAGCATGTTAGTGGCTCAGATGGGGCCCCGGAAAGAACTTTTCTGCTTACGTACAGCCTACCTGCTGTACCGGCAGTGTTGTTGCCCTCCGCTTCTCGGACTGACTGATGAGGAGGTGTTATGGTACCGGGCAAAACAGCAGATATGACAGGTTCTATTCCAGTACATAGAAGCAAGAACATAACCATGTACGCCGGTATCCAGTCCGAATGTACAGTAGTTAGTGTAGGTTAGTCAGTACTTGGGTTGACAGTATCGTCTGCATAGTGCGACACGTATCTTTGCAGCCCAGCTTCAACTGAAGTACCTGCGTGGTACGTACCCAACCACCAGCAGAGCCCACGACAAAGCCGACAACAAGAGCCGACCACCTCGTGCCAGCATACATACTGACTGTCATGTGTAAGTCTCAGAGGACAGTATAAATGATTTACGTACTGTACATACGTCTGTACGTACGTAGGCTTCAAATTTCTTTGTCGTCGGCGAAGAGGTGGTAGGTATGAGGCTTGTCGAGCTACGCGCTGTTGAATGATGTATTCGCGTCGTCCTGGTTGTGCATGTGAATGCTGAATCTTGATAGGCGGTGCTGGGAAGGGAAATGATCTTCACTCATGATTGCCGAAGCTGAAGTGTCGGCCGCTTTTAAGCCTCGTTTCTTTTTCCGCTTCGTTTTTTTCTCTCTCTCTCGCCAGCCAGCCAGGTGACAACAATAGCCGGTTCTACCAGCCATCCCCAAGTCTGTGGCACTCTGGATCTTCACGACTCCTACTACTATTGAAGGCAAGCTGGAATTATAGGGGGCTGAGAACGTTTGGGAGTAGGGTAACTTAGATTCACATGTGAATTATATAAATCCCCCCAGAGGACCCAGCGTTCCTCGCTTGTATCATATCATGGTATCCCGTCTTTCGTTCAACGGGAATGGGTTCCAGTAAACCGGATGACAGAAATGTTGAGACATCATGATCTGTCCACACACCCGCCCGCTCTCAACTTCACCTGGCAGTTTTCAGCTTGAGGGGCTGTGCTCCCGAACCGCGGCAGGATGCATGCATTCCAAGGCACGGCAAACACCTTGCTCCGCCGCGGCATGAGGTACAACCGTACAGGCTCCCCTCTCGCCCGTCTGCAGGTGGCCATCCACGCTGCTTGCCCGCCTGCTCCAGGTCCTTGTTCTCCCCGGCCCGTCGCAGTCCCCAATTCGCCTTGGCCTGGGGTGGTTGCACCGCTGCCACCCCCGGTGCGTCCCCGGGCCTGGCGGAAGCTCTGGCTGGGTGGTTCCGTCTGTCGTGCGACGGGCTCGGGGGCGTACCAGAGGGTTTCGTCAGCATGCCGTTCATATGCTCGCGGCCACGCTCGCGGCTCACCAACTTTCTTTCGCCCCGGCGTCGAAACATCATGATCCGAGGTCTGACCTATCACCCCGAGATCGAGGATTGTGCCTGATCGACCGACCATCGTATTCGCCTACACCACGGCATCATACCCCCCAGCCGGCCGCCGGCATCCATAGAGGCGCTTCCACCTGGCAAATTCATCCCGCTCGGCGAATCAAAGCTCTCCTCCTGTTGGTTGTTGACTACGTCATCTCCAATTCAATGCTCATTCAATTGCTCAATGGGAGGCTAATTCGGCCAAGTATGCTGTTGGGGTGCCGCACTGGACTGCGGACCTATGGTGTAGACAAGACCAAGCTGACGCCCAGCGATGGCGGCTGTGGCCAAGGCCAAGGCTATCTACGATCGGGTTGACGGCCTGGTAGGACTAAACTGAGGCCGTATGACCGTGACACGGCGCATCAGTTGACGACGGCAAGTCGTTACGTGAACTACAATTGCTCAACCTGCCGGCGGGTTGTTGGAGAACGATGAATTTTCCGTCGACGCCCAGGTTTCGCCCAGGTTCTGCCCAGGTCTCGGTTCATTGTTGTGGTTATTTGCATGCGATGAGCAGTTCGTTACGCAAGCTGGGCCAGTTTTGATGGTCCCCCCCCCCTCGAATGATCTGTTCTCGCTTACGACTAAGCATTTGCTGATGATCCGGCTCCATCGGACCGACCTCGCGCGATCTAGACACTCGAACAGCCGATGCTCCCCTTCGCCACATCGCATCGTGACAGCCACAGCCGGTGAAATGCGGAATATTGGCCTTCTGCATTGGCCCCAACATCATGGAGCAAGGCCACGATAATCTCAACGGCGATCATATATAGATTCGGCGCCTGTGATGTCAATCACGCAACGCCGCCGGGGTGGGCTCTCTGCGGGCTGTAGCGTACCTTGCATTAGTCAAGGCACGTAACCTATTTGCTTGGAGGGTCAGGCAAAATGCCTATTCGGTGCTAAAGTACGCTATGAATCAAGCGATCAGAAAATCCGCTTGTCGGCAAATAGGCGAACCTACTTGGTTATTGGTCTAGACACATTCCAACCCATCAACTACCGGTAACACACACAGGCTGCTGTGTGCGATCCCTGATCGGGGCAATCGTAACGATTTCGATGAATCCAGCTACAAATCCGTACGTAACTGTACCGTATCATGATATGATGTATCTACTGTACGCCCAGCGTGACGCGGGAGGGTCTGTGTGCCAAAAAAAAAAAAAACCAGGTTTGTCGTGAGGGGAGAAGAAAATTTTCTAGGCTGGACCATTCCACACGTCATGAACCCAACCGACTAACTTACGCACGCTGCGCTAGATCTCAAGTTTTGCGATATCTCTCCCACTAAACCAGGTCCACCGCACAACACATCTTGGGTGGGAAAGATTTCTCTACTTACCCGTACGGTGTACCGCTGATCCGGGTAAAATGATCCTTCCAGTGGGAGACTTTCGAAGGGGCGTTATTCCTACCGAGTACCTACATAGCAACGTGGTAACGCTGAATAACACCTGATAGCTCATATGCAGGGTTAAGGTTAACGAAGTACGGATATAATGGCAAGTTACCAAGGGCCCGGTGGCGCCGCCCGATAGGTCTCTCGACCGAGGCCGGCATTGTCTCTTGGCAGGCTGGACGTCTACGCGCATCACGATCGCGTTGGAAACAGCAACACTCTGACAGGTCGCAGCAATCGAGACACCTCAGCAATTTTGAATACACCTACCTGTATGCACGTCATCTCCGGGTTCTATAGTACCTACCTTCATCACTATAGTGTACAGTGTACTGTATAGTATGCAATGCCAGGGGTGCAAATCATTCCGCGCACTTCTCTCAGAGGAATGGCTAAAATCAGAAACTAAGGGCGGCCGGACTTCGGTTGGCGCCATTTACGTAGAGGGGCTCTCTCCTCATTCTGGAGTCTGGGGTCTCCCGAAGAGCGGTCTCGGTTTATACGTAAAGGCCTCATCTTGCGTGAGGCTGCGCACGGCCGGCGGAACGTCCCGTTGGGAACGAGCTTCAATTGAGGGGTGAGAGCCGCGCCTCTCTCCCAGTACGTCGAGCTTACTCTCAGGGGTTTTCTCAGGATCACATCTTATTACTGGCAGCGGAGATATGGATCCCATAACGGCGGAATCGCCTGCATCTTTGGTTACTAATGTGCCTTTACTGGGAGCTCGGCTTTGTAGGTATTATCACGTGGCGCCGTTCTCGGCGATAGGACAACAACATCATGTAGTAAACAAGCGATGTCTTGCGTTATTTGACTGTATGAACTGGAGCCTATTCCGAGCCGGGCTTTGCTGGAGCGCCGTGATTACGCACCACTCCGCAATTTTTCAGAGACTAGATATGAAAAGTGCCGAGTTGATCCTCATCAGCATCCTCCAGATCACGTCAGACGTGAGCCGCGACAACGTCAACCGCATACTTGGCGCAACCGGCGTTAATATGGCTGGGGGGGCTCATGCCGTCATAAGTGTCCAGCCACGACCTCCAAAAAAACGGCCGCCAGAATCGCTGACGGTGGAGATGGACACCTTTTTAGAATAGGTCTTTACTCAGCCGATTCGGCTGGAGCCGAAAGAGCTCCAGCCGAAAGAGGAAACACCTCCTCTCGTCGTGAATTGAGTCTCTAAATGTTTGTCCTGATAATATCGCGGAGCAGTGCCGTGGCCATTGGCTAATCCAGCACCTCCCTACCTATCCGTACTCGCAATGCTCCAACCAGAATAGAGACTTCTAGAACATAAAACAAGTCTAACTGCCTGGCCACATAACGACCGGGTAGGGCTGCGAGCGCACATCCCATCCGCTGGGGCCGGCCGAGCCATGTGTCACCGAGGCTTCCGTCGCCCATCACCTTCCCCTTTCTGTCTAGGGTGGCGTTGGTAAAAAAGTTTTCGGGGCGGGCTAATGCATAACAGACCTGGAATCATGTGGCGGCGGGTGATTCGCGTTGTGCGATCGAAACCTGATTAGTCGAGCCGGCCTTATAATCGCGATTCCTTTCTTTTCATCTGGTGGGCAGAAGAAGCTATAACCTCCTGGGAGGGTCAACCTGGCATGGAACATTCCGCTCGCTATTCGGAGAGTTGCCGCACATCAGGGAGCAATGTCCGCACAGAATCTGGTGGTGTTCAGCTACTTACCGGTCTGCGCTTCAGCGTGGGTTGTTAATTTAGGAATTGATGAGCTCGCTTGCAGCTACACTGGCGAGAAAGACATGCAAGGGGATTCAGGGTGCGATACAGTACATACATAGTACTACTACTATGTATATCAGGTCCCTACTCCACCATCTCCAAGAAGTCCAGACGCTCAAGCTGAACGGGAATATGATCTGATTGCTAACAATGTGGATTGGCGGGAATAGCCAAGATCCCGGCGGCGCATAAGCCTGGGGGCTCTCACCTCATCCTGCAAGGTACGCGATAAATGCCCCGCCGCAACGTAGGTATGCCCTCACCAGGTGCCACTGGGGGGGGGGGGAAGAGACATGGGCTCAACAGGCGAAATTGGCCCAAGTAAATCTAGCAGGTATTCAATACCGACATCAAAGAATATGCGCTCAGATGCATCCCGTCACACAATTAGTCAATGTTCAAAACACGGCATTGGGCAGCGAAGTGGAGGGTTTTCACGGGGGTCTTGACACATTGATCCTCTCGAGTGAGGAGGATGGATATCCATCACTCCACGGCTGACCCCCAAGGCCGAACCTCATTATCCACGCTGCTGGCATCTGATTTCTCTAGAACTAGGTAGTGATTCAATCACAAGCCGACCCCCACGAGTCGGAGACGTCAACACAGTTAACCAGTACGTGGGAATTCAATAGCCAAAGGGTGTGTGACATCCCGCCCGCAAAAGGCCAGAGCAGCTCGCCCGTTAGCACCCTATTTGCAGCTTTGCGGGCCATTATCCCTCGGGACAAGACTTGTAAGGCTGAACAGCCAATCCGGGTTGATAGGTACCTCTCTTACCCTGTAAACGGGCAGTGTATGCAAGCCCTCCCCCTTGCGCTACGTGGCGCTGTGGTGTGGTAACCCCAGAGTGATATTCAGGTACAGCTGACGGTGTACCAGCAAACACGTCTCTGAGCGCGCCAATGGGGGGGTTTAATGTCGACACCCTCGCTGGCGGCACCGTGAAACCCGTTCGGCATGTCTTTTGGGTGCGGGTAATCGAACGTTTGACGAGACATATGGCTTGAAGCCAACGTCCGCCCGTCCAACCGTTCGTTCGGCCGGGCTGATTCGAGCAACACATGTTCGGCCCGTTGCTCTGGATTGCTCAGCAGCTGCGAGCTGTTACCCCTTGCATCCTTCTTCCTCCCCAGCTTGGGCGTCCCTTACTAGCAAGTATAAGCGAACCGTCGGACAACGATTCGGATAATCTGAACCAAGAGCGTCGAGAAATTGGATTCTTTTTTTTTTGGTTCGCTTCTGCTCGGGCTTTCGCCACGAACCCTGATGTTGCCGTGTGGCAATCCTAAATCCCGAGCCCCTCCACGTCGAGAGCCGCGATCATCAATCCAGTGGGTGGTCTGGCCGCGTCCATGATCGAACTCGCTTGATGGGCATACAACTATTTGTCGTTCAGGATCTGGTATGCCAAGCAACCAACCTGCCATCAGTTGAGTAGCAACCCGAGTGGCATGTGGTAGTATCGTCCCGAGCTTGCCCGTTTCCCCCATTCCTTTTGCCAAATCACCCCGGGCGGGCAGCGTTCTCATTCATTCGGTTCGCGGTGCCCGGAACTGAATCGACTTTTACTTCATTTTCTGTTTTCGTGTCTGACGATGTGCCACTTAATATTCAAGTATTGTTGCTCTAACCCCGAACGCAACGGCTATTCGTTTTATTCTGTGCTTTCCGTTATTTGACGGAGCGGCTAGTGCTAGCTAATGTCAAACCCTAGAGTGCAATTTTGAACGCTTGAAGTAAACGCGGTTATAAGGAGTCTGGCGCAGTGATGTATCGTTCTGGGGTTCCATATTCGGGTCAAAATCATTTCTTCTCGACCGGTAACTGAAAAAGGAGGTTTTAAAATATACTTAGTTAGATATTTGCTATGAAGCTCAATGATACAAGCTTCTGTAAACAGCCGAAGTCAGACCTCCCCACACTGAAGATTGAAGGATAATACAGACGGCTGCTCTCTACTAGCTGCCAATGAACGTACGCCCAGGGTCCAATTGATGCCATTAGGCTCACTAAAAGTCTATCGGAGTAAGAATGCCGGTTGCCTGTTCAGTTTACACAAGTATACTACCTTGGGAGTTGAGCTTCCAATTCTATCAATTAGACTCTGATTACAAGATGTACCGAAAGCCAGGAGCAGCCGCATCGGGATTGTTGCCACCTCTGCCCTCGGGCTCAGATGTCTCAAGCGCGTCTAGCTTCTTATTCTCCCTCTGCAGCACCAATCGCGCAACCAAAGCTATGACTGCAACCAATAATGCGACAGCAGCCGTGGCAGCACCTCCGGGTAGATATCGCGGACCGTCAGACGCGGGGTACATGTAACTGCCGTAGATGTTCGCCGAGTTGCCGATCAGGTTGGCGAAAGAAATGCACGCGCTTCGCTTTACTAACGGACGGGGGAAGCTGTTGGCTACCCAGGCTAGAATGATCTGATATGCCGTGACTGCACCAATTGGCAAAAGAAATATCTGCAAAAGCAACGAGTCAGCGGCAACTAGGCTAGAGTGCGGGAGCACAAGAACAAGCGTTTGTCGAATCTGGGAATCAAACGAGGAAAACCACTCACGGCAAAGAAGCGCGCCCCGGTATTGAGAGTAGAAACGGCAATAATGTTTCCAATAACAGACACCAGCATCAAGCTGATGATGTGGATGCTGCGGTCAGCAAAGCGACCCGATGTGTATGTAACCACAAGGGAGACGAGGAATGTGGCTATCCAGACAGGCACCGTGAGAAGTAGAGTCTCGACAGTTCCAAACCCGAGAGTCTTCACGATGGTAGGGAAGAAGTACTGGAAGGCCTGGGATAGTATTGAGACGTGCTGGAGGAGTGTAAACAGGTATAACTTGGGGTCCTTGAACGCCATCTTGACACCCTCCTTGACCGAAATCGAGTCAGCGAGATCCGCTTCTCCGGTATCGTCTGCTAGTCGCCACTGAGCGTACGCTTGCTCTTCGGGTGTTAACCACTTCGTGTTTGCTGGGTAGTTGGGTAGGATAAACATAGCCAAAAGAGCAACCCCAATGGTGATTGTTCCTTCGATGATGAAGAGCCATCGCCTGATTGTCGTTCAGCACATGAATTCACACTTGCGGGTATTTATAATCGCCATAAACATCACTTACCATCCTGAAATCCCATGAGCACCGCTCAAGTTTGACAAGACGCCAGCACCAATAAGTCCACCAAACGCATTGGCTAGCGAACTACCAGAATAGAACCAGGCAATTCTATGAGCCATCTCTCCACGAGTATACCAACTAGACATTAGAAATATCTGGTGAGATGGCAAAGGGTCAGCGAGGAGACTTTGTTGGCCGTGGTCAAATGCATCAAAGGGGCGAGATTAGGTCCTTACCGCTCCCGGGAAGAAGGGCGCTTCCGCAAATCCTAAGAAGAACCGAGCAGCGACAAGGCCACCAAATGACCGAGCGGCTGCTTGCGCAGTGGAAATGACCCCCCAAATAGCCATCGCAGCACCGAGATACAACGATGGCCGAACCTTGGTGAGCAACAGATTCGAAGGAAGCTGCATCAAGATATACCCTACGAACAGGATACTCGTTGCCAGGTTGAAATCCGTCCCCTTCAGCCCTAGGTCCGCTTCGAGGGTACCCAGACGAGCCTGCGACAAGTTGCTGTACTATGTCAGTTAAAATCGCACAGAAGCGTATAGCAACGGGACCAGGCCTTACTTTCGGTCGAGGAAGTTAAGAAGGTACATCAACACCAAAAGCGGAAGCAGATGCCAGTCAACCTTTCTCATCAATTTCTTATGCATGGCTCGATGCCATTCCGCATCCGCTTCAGTAAACCGCCGAAAATGAGCGATCTGCTCTTCATCGAGGCCTTGTTTCCTAGCAATCTTCTGGATGACGTTCTGCTTGTGCTCCAGCCCTTCCTTGCTGTTCTTGACGGCCCCGAGAGGCGCTTCGACCTTCGAGCTGTCCATTTTTGGCTCTAGATTGAGGATAGGGGGGATCTGGTCGCGACCTTGGGGATTGAACCTCTGGTGAGATGGAACTCGGATTATAAACTTCTTTTTCGCGCCCGTAATGACCCCAAAGAAAGTCAAGCTACATTCTATACGCCGGCTCAAAGACCCATGACGCGCCTGCGGTCCTTACTCTCTTCGGCTCTCTGGCCGGGAGATCTTACAGGTGTTTAGGTACTATACCAGATTGATGTTGAAGGGTGCCCATTTCCCCGCAAAAAGTCGGCATTAGTTAATTGGGGTAAACCCCCCAGATGAGGAAACCCGGGTACCAATCTAACCCCCAAACGCGGGGACGCCTCCCCTTCACTTTGCGGGGGTGAGAGGAAGTTCATTGGAGTAACGATTTCCGTTGTCACTTGGCTGTGGGCTCCAAGCCTCGGTTTACTGGTTTTATTCAAGAGCGCCGAACGGAGCAAGATAATAGTGCGAAACATCTTGTATGTTGGGGTTGACCATCTGGGTACGCTATGCGCCATCTTGTTTTTCGTGTGTTTAGCTTACTGAATTATGTTTGGTCGGTATCAAAGCGCATCTCATGAAATCGTTACCCCTTCCATCTTATACCATTGATTTTCTCTTCAAAAGCTCGTTTTTATACAAGCCGTGAAGTCTATTACATTCTTGGGCTTCTAGCCTACCTTCTCATATGCCATTATATTCCTCCGAAGGTGCGCTTCTGTCTTGCTATGAGCTGTGAGTCGTATGCGAAAGGCTGAGGGTTGAAACGCGTCTTAGAGATGGCACCACTACCCACTAGGTCAGGGGGTCGAGATTTTACATGGCACGATCATCAGATATCATGATACTGGGGTTGTTCTTGACTAGTCAGCTAGCTAGTCAATAGTTCTCCATGTATCCGCGAGAAACTATTCACACGATATAGTTCGCTCATCACAGCATCCACTTAAGGACCTATAGAGCCCAGGTCGACTTTGGGGCCTATGTGCGTAGCCGAAGTAACGGTGTCTTCAAAAACCTTGTAAGGTTAATAGATGACGTTCTTCTTGTAAGTGCTTAACAACCAAGTCGGTGTAGAAAAATGAGTGTCATATCTGCTACGGAATGCCTTATGACGATTCTACTTGTCTTTTTCAGAAGTTACGTCGCGTAAACATAACTCCAACGTGACTCAAGTTATATACAATATTAAAGGCCTTGGCCCTACGGATACTCTGCTTTGCGTCATGTCTCCAGCCGCTGATCGGTGTCAGTGTTCAAGGGTGGCGATTAACCTCTAACTTCTGAGCTAGCCTAACGCAACTGGTTCAGCTATGATGTTTAAGAGTCATAACTAGCATGTCGCTAAGGCCAGTTTCGTTTGCAATTCGCTATACAGTGGCCTGCCGAGAATCTGCCACGAATGGAAGACTCCGATGAAAGGCGGCAAGGGCAAGTCTAGAACCTACACTATCGGGTGAGGTTTCCCTAGTGGGGTTTATCCCGTGCTAGTTCTGATCTTGGCACTGGAATAACTAAACAGGACACTAACTCGATGACAAGGAGCCGTGATGACAGGACCAACCTTCCAAAATGAACATGAGGGGTGTATGTGTATCTAGAGTAGGTAGCCCTAGATGGCTCATGCATGCAGACAGAGAACTATAAGAGCTACGGGCAAAGGGAAGTTCTTTCAAAAGCGGAACACATAGGTCTGTTCTTTCGCCCAACTGAGTTCATGTGGCATCGGATCATCTAATTTTACTTGTCATGGCCTGATCGCTTACATGTCTATGCTTATAGGACTACGTAAAGAGCTAGGATGCCCTGTAGAGTTGAGTGCTCATTTTAAACGGGCCAAAGGTTTACTATATTCACCAGGAGCATTATAACGAAAGCGGCGTGATGTAAGATTGAGGGCAGCCACTTAATATATATATCATGACCGCAGGGTGGGTGCTAGCCGTTTCTCGGCGATGCTCGCAAAGTGTCTGAGCTGGGAGGTTAGGGTGAGCTGGATGAAGCTAATAAGCTTCCATGTAACCCCCGGATTGTTTGGGTTAGGGTTCAAAAGTACTGGTTTCAAGTATAGTGACTGGGGAAATCCTGTTATGGAGATTCGCTCGTGCCCAACACGTCTTTGCCGCTTTCGTGATGCTAGTATTTATCCGAACTCTATGAGGCATGAATGTCTTGAGCGGGTAATATCCGCGCCGCGCGCAGTCTTTGCCCAGGCCTGTAATTGACGGCACGTAGGTCTGGAAGATCGTAATCACGCGCTCGATATTTCGTGCTCGCCCGTGTTGTGTTAAGTTGTCTCACCTGTCGCGAGAAAATTCGGAAGGGCCAGGAAGCATCCTGCCATCATTTATAAAGGAGATGATACCGTTACGTCTACAACTGCCTTTATGCACACGCTGGCTGCGCCCGAACGCGCATTATAAGCATTTGGGTCTAGAGACCTAAGTAAAAATGATATTGCGTCAGCTCGCAGTCTTTACTTTATTGACTTGGCCTACTGTAGGCTTTCTTCCAAGCGGACATCGACCCGATAATGCTCCTGGACCAGACGAGGGGGGAAACGGGACGGGGCAAAAGAGCTCACGCCACATCACAGCAGAACTAAAGAAACATAAAGTTGATCTAGGAAACGCTTCTAGTACTGGTCTGAGACATTCCGCTCGATCCACGCCCGGGTGGCAGCGAGAGGGGTTAGATAGCTTTGGGATCGGGACTGTGTATATGTTGGACCGTCGTGAGTATTCTCGGGGTCCTCTCCCTCAAGTTGACGGATTCAATTCCGAATCACCTTTAAATGATATCAAGCGTAATGGTTACTGACACCAAGGGTTGCAGTGTCTCGAAGAACCCCCAGGGCTGTGTAAAGCTGACGTGTGACAGTCAATATCGGAACACCTGAACAAGAGATATCACTTATTCTAGATACGGGGTCGTACACAACACTTGTAGATCCAGACTGTAGCCGGGCGGCAGACTCCGGCGCATGTCGGGAGTATGGGTATTACAACACAACAGAGTCATTCACCTCGGAGGCTCTGAACGTCAACTTTGCCGCGCAGTTCGGAACAGGATATATGGAGGGGTCATGGTATAACGACACTATCTTCATCGGACAAGACAGTAGGGCATCTTCCTTTATCGTTCTTGATTTTGCGGTGACCTGACACGGGATGCACAGAGTTGCCTCTCCGGGATTCTAGAGTTGGCGTCAATTCATGGAGTACGTATTTGTGGGCAGGAATCATGGGGGTCTCGTACGGGGTGAGATGGAACACGGCATATCCAACGATCCTTGACCTCTTGGTTAAGTACGGCTACATCGAGGTACCGATATTCAGCCTAGCTATCGGAACCCAAGTCCAAGGCTCTTCGGGTCCGCAGGGTACGTTGGGGGTTGGAGTCTCTATTCTCTTGAGCAGGAGACTGGGCTAACATGTTTAGGTTCGATCATCTTCGGAGGGGTTAACCGCTGGAAATATCGTGGCTATCTCGAACCAATCGAGATATGGCCAAATCCATCTGATCAAAAGGCGCAGTTCCAACAGGTAGGGTGAGTGACATCATGCAGGGCTCCGTTTGAATCATTGGCGACTAATACTTCCCTCGAAAGCTATTGGGTGAATTTAACTTCGTTTGGATTTACCGCGCCTGGACAAGCTCAAACTACACTGACTAGCGACGACTTCGCACGAACGATGCTAATTGATACCGGTTCCACGTTTACATACCTCGATGCAGACCTCGTATCAGCCTTGGCAAAACAGTTCAATGCCTGGATCGACGAGAGGGGAGTGTACTATGTGAACTGTGAGCTGCGCTCCAAGAATGGCTACGTGAATTTCGGGTTCAATCGCGGGAATATGGTGATCCAGGTCAGCTATGCTGATTTTATTGTCGACTTCGACACCTACTGCGCCCTGGGCGTTCAGCCGGCAGACGTGGGAGTAGCAACATGGGTCCTTGGCAATAGCTTCATCCGGGCTGCATACAGTGAGTCAGGTGAGACGGCGGCCCAAGGAACGATATGCTGACGCGCCGAGCAGTTGTCTTCGATCAGATGAACGATGCTATATGGCTTGCTCAATATATGCCGTGCGATAGCGAGGATATCAGCGATCTAACACCGAACGCCGGGAAAGAGCTATGGCTAGATCTCACGGGTCTCTGTTGGTAAAGCTAGGATCTCGAAACTATTTCAAATAGACAGATCTGCTTAGCGAGCTGTGTCCAATGGGAGTCGTTCCACGGCTTTCAGTCCTTTCCACGAATGTCCTCACCCAGAGGCCCTTGTCGAGTCCAAATGTTCATTCCTATCTTTGACCCACTGGTGACAGGCAAGCCTGCATGTAACGTTCGATCATCGCCGGTGCCGTCGTCAAGCAGGTTTGACCAGAAGACAGCGTTGCCCACCACTGGGCGGAACGTAACTCCGCTTTCCCACGGCTCGTCGCAGTCTATGAATGCGCACCACCTCGTATCATGGGGTGGCGCCACCATTGGGAAATTCGTACCACCTCCCGTTATGTTCTCGGCAGAGACGTAGGCGAAAAACGAGCTCTGCCTGTTGCCTCCCATGGCGGATGACGCATGCACCGCGTTTGTAAACCAGTCCGTGTGGAAGTGGTAGCGCTCCCCCCTACCATACTTCACCAGTTGCAGGGGCTCGAGGTGCGTCCGAGGCGTATCGAAGCCCTGAAATAACAGCGCCCGCTCCTCGATACAGCGGACTACATCATCGCGCGCCACGCTTGTTGACTGCGAGGTGCGCGTTTGCCGCTGTCCTTGGACACCAGCGTTATCAGCAACAGCTGAGCGCGAGAACGTGTCTTTCCTACAGGAGGCAGCGTTAGCATTCTACCGGGAAATGGATTGCACTCAGAGAGAGACTTGCGTGATTGTTTGAAGGTGTGTTTGCTCCTGCGACGTCAGGAACCCATCGAGGTATATCACCAGTGGCGATTTAGATACGATGTAACTTTGATATGAGGGATGTTGACACGACGAACTCTGGCCATTATGGTTTTGTGCACCGGCTACAGCGAGTGCCAATACTGCGCACCCCACGGTTCGTAGGAGAGTCATCTTGAGTCAACGAAGAACTTTGCGCTGGGAGAATTCGGTTTTGTGCACCAAAAGAGAGGGCAGACATAGTATCTTGATTTTGTAGCGCAATGACACATGCTCATCTCACCACTCACTTACACCGACGTGCGTGCGTCAGGGGGATGAAGTGCAGGTCTGAAACGTCAGGGGATTCCTATTACGGTAGATTACTGCCAAAACATCGCCAAAATCGCCGCAGCGTGCCTCAGCGAGCGCAAGCGACAGGGTTCGTCAGTGCGCTCTGTGTCTGATCGACTGGGGGATTCACAGCGCGCTTCTATCCCCTGCTAACGATCCCTGAATTGAGTTGCTTAGTTCACAAGGGGCGTCTCTCAAAACCCTCATTGTCCATGAATTTAGAACAAATGTTCTCAATACATGAATTTTCCGAGAGCTTCGGGCGCGGCAGCCAGATAATTCAATATGAGGCTCAAATTATATATACTATCAGTTTCTTCTCTTCTGTACGACTGCTTGGCCTGGAAGCATACTAGCGAGCAGGATTTTCGTCGCGCCATTTCAGGGCATAATCATGCGCTGGTCGCATGTAAGTCTATTTCCCACTTACTCACGCAGCCTTAATACCCACAAATGGGCCAAATGAACGGATATATACTCACAATTAACGGGAAATAGTTATTGATGTATGTACCTGCCTCTCACTCTCCATTTCAGGAGACTTATTGACTCGCCGAGTTGCGAGAATAGCCCTCATCGTAAGTTTCTGCTGCTAGACATCACAGTTCTTCCGGGCCTGACGGGGGGTTACAGACCTGGAAGCCAACTGCTTGAGCCAGAATGGACTTCGCTTTCAGGCTCACATAAATCACTAATGAGCATCGACTGCTCATCTGAGCCAGCCGTATGCGATGAATTCGGTATAATATCGTACCCTGCTTTACGATACTTCGACGGCCATGGCCATATGAGATCATACCGAGGGCCGAGGAGAGCTTCAGCGTACGTATAATGCCGTTCAGCTGCAAATCCCGCAAAACAGCATCGCTCAAACCTCCACAGTATCATCTCGTTTCTCAAAAGAGCCGTTCGTCCAGCCATTACCATCCTGGATGAAGAAAGGAGCAACAAGTTCCAATCAATTGACGATACGGTGTTTATCGCACAAATAAACCCCGGCGACGAGCATGCTGCGACCGCCTTTCAGACCATCGCCGCGCAGTATCAGGACCGCGCATCCTTCGGCTCTAGGGAGACGACGGGCACCACTACCGTGATGTGCTATAACAACAAGGATGAGCAGAGATTCACCCTATCCGACCTGACGGCTATCAACGCATTGCCGAAGTTGGTCGAAAGTTGCCTGACGCCACTCATTGGGGAGTTTACGAGAGCAAACGAGATGAAGTATCTCCAGGTACGTTACCTATTCCAACATTATCCGACCAAGCATGCGCGATAATCCGGCGACAAGGTGAACCCAACTAACACGGGTATATAAAAGTCTGGAAAATCGCTGGTATTCTTCTTCGCGACATCGTTGGACGAGAGAGAAGCATTCGTCAACACGATGCGGCCGGTCGCGAAGATGTATAAAGATTACCTCGTTTTCGTGACGGTCGATGCCAACGAGTACGCCGACTTCGCGGCGCCTCTCGGCTTGACGCCCGGCGAGTTTCCCGCACTAGCGGTGCAGAATCCCATGTATGGGCAGACCTTCCCATTCGATGCAGACGCCGAGATCAGCCCAGAGAATATCGGCGCGTTTGTGATGGATATCGTGCAGGGCAAAGTGAAACCCTGGGATGGACAAAGTAGGCAGAAGAAGGCCCAGACGCACGACGAGCTGTAACGATGGCGGCACTATACCGCAACATCCTAAGTTAGGTATATAGATTCTTAAGCCAACGATATTGCCTTAGCTGAAGGTCCCCTGAAGCCCGAACAAGCCCGTGCTTGCGACTCCAACCTCGCTGATTAAACATAACTGAGTGCCCCAGGTCGTTGTGCGCACGCCATTCTTAATTCTAGGCCAGATTGTAGGCGTACTTTGTTCAGTATGGATTCTACCTATGCTCATATATACAGCACATGATGGATAAACCTCAAGACATCCACGTGCTTGTTCCCACATATATATAAGTTCTGTTACCCTATAACATCCGACTCTAGGCCGTCGCCTTAAGGCAAGCTCAAGAATAGCTCCAGAAGTTTGGGATAGTTAGGCGTGCTGTCATTACACCATCGTTAGCAGTGTGCTCGTCACTCTATATGTCTCGGGGATCTTTAGAGAAGGAAACAAAAGAAGACAATGGCTTACCCCATTCCGGTGACAGGGTCCCAGCCCGCCGTAGCCGGGAACCCAGGTGTCCTGCATCCGCGGTTGTCGCCGACCGTTATATCATTGAAGACCTCAGGACTACAAGCGAGCAAAAAGTCAGCGCCACATTTCCTCAAAAAAGCTTCCCGGCCCAATGGCAGCACACAAAGCCCGCAAAACGAGTTCCAACAGCAAACAGAAGACTCCATCTCAAACCAGACAGAGGGGGGGGGGGATAGTACTCACTGCGCATAGAGAACAGGGTGTATGAACCCAACGGGCTTCTTCCCCGCCGCGAGCCTCTCCTCGTTGATCAGCGTAATCACCGACCCCCAGAGCGGGCACGACGCCGAGGTGCCGCCGATGCGCAGCAGCTCGCCGCCGCTCGAGATGACGAAGCGGTCCCCGTTGGCCGCGACGTCGGGGTACGCGCGGCCGATCTTGTTGAACCGTCCGACGCCGGCGCGGGGGTTGCTGAAGTTGGCGCCGCCCCCCTCGTAGCCGGTGAAGCTGAGGTTCGCCTGCGCCAGGTACTTCTGCACCGTGTCCCGCTGCCACTCGGGGGCGTCGTAGATGTTGGAGAAGCCGCCGCCGGAGCGGAAGCGGTTCGTCGCGACCTCGGCGTCCTTGCCGGCCGTCGCGTTGGTGGGCAGGTAGGTCGAGCCCACGGACAGGATGTACGGGCAGGTGGCCAGGAACTGGGGGTTGAAGACGTCGCGGTTGGGGCCCAGGCAGCCCGAGGGGTTGGCGAAGGTGCCGAAGCCCGCCACGCCCGAGTCGCCCGACGCGATCATGATGGTCGAGCCCTGCAGCCCCAGCTTCATGATCTCGGCGCACTGCCGCTGCTGGTACGACGCCGGCAGCTCCGACTCGGCCCCGCTGTACGAGATGCTGATCACGTTGGTCGGCTTGTACAGCCCGCAGTTGAGCTCCCCCTTGTACCCGCCCTCGTGCTGGTTGGGGTACTCCGGGTCGCGGCACTCGGGGCGCTTGCAGTTCCCCTTCTCGCCGAAGGCCTCGAACGTGCAGTAGCTGCCATCGATGGCGTTCCAGAGGTCTGGATGGGCACGTCTTAGCCGGGGATACATAGATGTGCCTAATAGTCGCGTGGCTACTTACTGTTGAAGAAGCCGGCATACTCAGCGCTCGATAGCTGTGATTGCTGGTACCACTCGTCATCCACCTGGAATAGCGCGGGCTCTTGGGGCCAGATCAAGCCGTATGCCATCTGGAAGTCAAGGTTCGACTCTGTGCCCGCATCCAGGATTTCCTTCGTCGAGCCCTCGCCGCCATTGACCGAGAGGAGTTCTGGAAACGTTCCATTCGGGATGTTGCTGTGGACTCTTCAACGAACTATCACATCAAACGATCGTGCAGGGGACCACGTACTCTGTAAAGGCCCAGAAAAAGGTATCGAGGTCCTGTTGCGTGTAATGCTGCTTCAAGCTCTGGAATATGCCCATCTTGTTATCGGCGTGTTTCAGGGTCCCCTTGGGAATTTGGTACATTTCTATTTCATGAGATTAGAGACCTGGCCCTTTCTGATCGGTACGAGACTCTTACGCCTAAGACAATCCGGAGTCACGTAAGTATCGCAGCCCTTTGCCAGGGTCAGGTTGCCTGAGCGGATATCCTCTGGCCGGACAGGCTCTGCGAAACGGAGAGGTCCTTTGAACTTGGGGTCGATTGTTTGCTTGATCGAGGTCGACCGATCACGAAGTAGTTTGCTCATCAGCCTCCCCAAGTCCCTAGCATAAGGTACTGGCTGTGACTGGCGGGGAGCTCTCTTGTCCTTCTTGATGTCTATCGTATGCTGTTGATGCGCACCACCGTTTCCCATTAGCTTCACTCCAGGGGTAATGTAGTCAATGTGCGGCTTGACATGCTTGGGAACATGATATCTGGAAGATGGTCAATAATATGTATACCAGGAAGAAAGCAACTGCTAACTCATCGCAGCCAATGTCTTTGGCCCCTGTCATTTGATGTTCCCACACATGATAGTCCGTCACCAACAGGTCTTCCACCTTGTCGACGGGCGCGTCGAATTGAATCCACTAAGCGGCTTTCATGTTAGAGGAAAGTCTTTTCATGAATATGCACATCGAGAGATTATAGGTTCCCAATTGAGGCGCCGGTCATCAGAACTATAGCTCTTTCCACCATTCGCAACAACGGGCTCCGGTTCGTCCTATATCGATTGTTACTTACTTGTTTATTCGTAGACTGCGAGATCGTATGAGGTTCAATACCTGCCCCTACAAGCCAAGTCTTGACTGCCTCAATACTCGAGTCATGCGGGGCGAACAAGTCCACGACCTCCTCGGCAGACAGATGCTTGCCGTAGTTCTCCGATGCCGGATTCGATCTTGAGCCACACCATTAGCTATATAAGTGAACAAGCCGTTTTTTCCAAATCGAGACTTTACATGTCCATCAGCAGGTCGTGCCCGTCTCTCAGGTTTCGCTGTTTCAGCCCGATGCGCATGGGTAGCAGCGCCTCGCGCTTTGCCCTCTCCACCTTCGACCAAGCTCTCGCCTGGTCCGCCGTCCTCTTCTCATGGCGGACATGGCCATGCGGGACTGAGCGTTTTACGGTATCCGGCGTGAGACGGTTAAGTGGACTTGCAGTCGCTTCATGCGCCGCCAGGCCGAGCACCAGGAGGAATTGGGTAACCTTCATCTTCGCTTATCGTCCTGGGCGCGGAATACGGGGGGCCTAGCACTCCAAGCCACGGTGGACTTCCCCGAGAAGCAGTTGACAATATATATCAGCGGCCCCCTCTCGTATCCTGCCCTTTGATTTCCCGGACATTGCGTGCTTAGTGATGGCGATGCTCGCCACAGGCTATTGTCCGACTCAGGCCTAGGCGCATAAGGCTATTCAGATCGTAATCAGATAGAGTGCAATGCGGTCGATTCTATATCAAGATCGACCCCAAAATGAGAAGGGCGGGAGATTGATTGGTCGCGGCCGAACCTGCTGATGTGGGCAATATAGCCGGAGCGGCACGGACGACGAGACCCTATGTCGGACTTTTCTGGGCTGGCTACTTTATTGGCAACCATCGCGTATGCTGTAGCATTCTGTCAATCGAGCCATGTTAACTGTCCACTTCTCTTCGCGGGGAACGGAAGCAGCATGACGTCGGATATCTCGTTTACATGTAAGATTAGGCCGAAGAAGGAATACCTGCTCGTCGAGGTCTGGATATCCGAACGGGACCGGTTCAGGATCTATTGTCTGGCTAAAAGAATTCAGAGAGGAGCGTTGGTGCTTGGCGGTAAGGCAGATGGTGCAGATGAGGCACAAAGTGCAGCTCTCGTGTGCAATGGAGAAACAAAGTTGTATCCTCTTCCACCAGATATATCCCCTTACCCACCCGAGCGACCTCACTCCAGCATATGCCATATTAGCCACTTGTTGCAATAGGGATTATGAATAGTTCGCTTGTATGCATCTTTATTCGTATAAATCGGGGTATCTTGAGTTCTACCTAGCCCATCAGCTCGCACCCTTCTCTCACAACCCCAACAACGGCACCGGTCTGGATGATCTCGTTTGCGCCACTCGATACTCTGTACTCTATCTCTGCTAAGCCATCGAGCCACCGCACCAAGACCTCGGGCTTGACCTCCATCATGACTAGTTGCTCCGATAGGGCGGTGATGATATCGGCCAGCGCAAGACCGTTGGCCACCTTGAGGGTGTTGATTGTCGAGAGACAGGTCGTCACGTCGCTCGTTGTCAGTAGCGTATTGACAATCTTTGCGATGGCTTCGGGAGGCGGGGCTGCTATGCAGTTGTAGATAGTCTCTGTTGTGATGGTCTCGCGGACAATGTCCTTTTCGGGGATTTTAGGTCCATTTCTCGGCTGCATGGGTGTGCCTGTTGTAGGGTTTGTAAGTATTGTGTTTAAACATATGCGCATTCAGCGTTTGAAAGGCAGCCACGAGACTTACTGGATGCATGGCATGCTTGGAGTACATTCAACGCTCGTCGCATGTCGCCCTTGCTCAGGGTTACAAGGGCATCTGTCGCTTCGCTGTCGATTTTGATCCCCTCCTCCATGATGACCTTGTCCACCAAGACCCGGATGTCATTTTCTTTCAAGGGGCTGAAGCGGAACCGCGTACATCTCGATAATAATGCAGGGGAGAGCTTGTGGGTGTAGTTGGCGATGACGCAGAAGCGGGTGTTGGCCGTGTATTTTTCCATGATTCTCCGCAGGGCCATCTGGGCCGTGTTGGTCATGGCATCGGCCTCATCCAGAATAATGAGCTTGAAGCCCGCGACTCCGCCGGCCCGCGACGCGCCACCCATGGTGAATATCTGCTTAGTAGAGGCGAACGTCTTGATCTGCTCGCGCACCACGTCGATGCCGCGGTCGTCAGAGGCGTTGAGCTCTAGCACCATCTGTCGCAGGTTCTCCTGTCCGTATATGCGGCGGGCGAGGGCCAGGATTGTCGACGTCTTGCCGGTACCGGGCGGGCCGTAGAGGAGGAGGTGTGGTAACCGGTTGGAGTCGACGAATTTGTTGATGGTGGCGAGGATGTCCTGGTGGCCCGAGACGTCGGAGAGCGTTACTGGCCGGTATTTCTCGATCCTTTCCGCGGAAGTTAGAAAATGAATTCGCATTAGATAGCAGAAATTTTACCATGGAAGCGAATCTTCAGCTTCGACAGGCAGGTTCGCGGTACTCCGCTTGCCTTTGGCCATGTTATCGGACGAGAACACAATGTCGTTGGACGGAGGACCGTCAACGTCCATTTCATCTTCGAAGTCGGACATGCTGGCAGGGGTAGAAGTAGTTTGAATGTTGGAATCGCAGGCTAGATTTGGACAAGCGGTAAAGAGGCTCAATCAACGTTAGCTGGAAGTGGTGTGTATTCGGGTCGACGAGTTCAGGTGGTTCTGTACTCCGTATGTTGGTGATAAATGAGCTGGGATAACTGAATTAAGCTGATTGAGAAAGACGCGTAAAGTGCATCTGCAGCGCGTTCTAGTAATGTGGGGGCGGGTCCTTGATAGCTTACGTAATTTTACGGCTATTTACAAATTAGCTCCTATCTTCATCTTGACTCGGAAGAACCACTGGACTTAGACACAGGTGTCGCAAGGTTATAGATTCGCATTTTCATTAAGTAGTTTTACCAAAGTCGCGCGCTCCTAAAACACTGTAGTCATTCGCTCTCTGGGGAACCCTCTTGGAAATACTTGGCAGTAGCCAGCCCTCCTGGATTTGAGGACAGTATAAGTCCCCGTTAGTACCATTTCGGCTGTTAACGGCAATGACAGACTATGCCGTACCTGTTCTTAAGGTATGGACCTCTGCCTTCGAAGTAACATCACTCGAAGTTAGTTAACGCGCTGCGACGATAGTAGACGCAATGAATATCTCGAAAAGGATGATAGAGCGGGAGTAACCAGTCTAGAGAAGCAGAACGGGGAATATCTCATGGAACATCCCCGTTGGCGACTCTGCAATGCGTCAAGTCACGACGCAAAACAGTATATGAATATCGCCATTGAAATCCATTTTGCACGAAATACGAGGTTTGTCGCGGCACCATCTTGAAATGACCACACACACCCCAATCATTCTACAGGCTGAGGCGATCAGGTGTTAGGGCACAACGGCTTTCTACGCCGGTGCCGTGACGCCGCCGCTGTAATGCCGGCACCGCGCTCAACTCCGAAGCGAACGACCTCTCAGGGGACTGCATACCACAAAACAGCCGCTTCGCTGCCGTCACTCCGCTATAAGCCCGTAAGGGACAAGAAAGAACGGGTGTCGCAGGCCACGCGCGCAGTCACAGCAACAGAACTACAGCTTTCTTTCTCGTCCAAGTACATAAGCAGATAAATATTAGCGATTACTAACTTCGGCCACAGGTAGGTATTAAGTACGTCGCCTATGATATAAACAGCCTATGCTCTAAACTCATCAACAATTGATCAAAACAGGTTTAAACAGGTTTAAACAAAAAATAACATCTCAGCAACGTCGGTGCACTGCACCGTTTTTCATCACGCACATCCCTCGGAGTACTTCATCAAGAAGACACCAACGAGAACAGCATTCGTCAAACAGCAGACTCTCCACCATGTGAGAGGGAATCTGATCTGGCCGTGGCAGATCAAGCGTTCTTCCTCCCAGCCCCGACCTCCACCGAGCTATCATCCGACTCATCGCTGCCAGACGACCATCCGCTCCCATCATACTCAGACCCAGAGCCCGAGTCATCCTCTCCGTCGTCCTCATCCTCAGCAAGGTTCCTCGCCGTCAAGTTTCCACTGCCCCCTTCCGCCCCCTTATCCTTCTCTTCCTCCTCCTCCTCATCCACCACGGCATTCTCCCAATCCAGCTCGTCCATGGTCGGTTTCCGGCCTTCGTCCCGCCCACAGATGGAAGCCCACCACTTCCTCTCCTCCTCCTCTTCCTCCTTCGTCCTTCCATTCTCGTCCCCCTCGTCCTTGTCCTCATCATCATCCAGCAAAAAGCTCTTCTGTCCAAGCGGACTCTTCGCGCCCCCCTCCCCCTCTCCCTCCTCCTCCGCCGCATCCCTAGCCCTCTCGCTCCTGGCCATGACCTCGGTGAGCGAGATGTCATCGTCCGGACTGGTCGGCTCCGCCGCCACCACGACCGGGGGCCGCGGCAGCACGTGCCCGTTCCGCAGCGCCTCGGCCGCGAGCTCGTGCCGGCGATAGCAGCACTCCGACGGCGAGTCGCAGTCGACCCAGCAGTCGTGCCGCCGGGCGAGGAACGCGCGGTCCCGCGCGCCCGGATCGCTCCGTCCCGCCGCCTCGTGGCCCAGCACCTTGCGCTTCCACGAGCCCCACTGCTCCCAGCCCACGTAGTCGAACTCGGCGCCGCAGAGGCCCGCCTGCTGCCGCCTCCTCTTCTTGCCCCTCTGCTGCTGCTTCGAAGTACTAGTAGTGCTGCTGCTGCTCGTGCTGGAGGAGGTGGTGCTGGTGGTGCTGACGATGCAGTACGTGTGGGAACAGTCCAGACACCGCCGCGTGCACCCCAGCCGGTACACGCTGTGGCACCGGTGGCACTGCCACACCCAGGCCCGCGGCGTGCGCGGCGGTAGCGGCATGATGGGCGGCTCTTCGGGGCTCGCGGGGAGGATGTTGCGGAGGTGGAGGCGCGCGGGGGGAGAGGTCGGCGTCGTCATCGAGATTGCGCTCGCTCGTCTGGATGTGCTGCTGGCCGGTGTTGAGGACGGCGGTGGTGGCATCTTGGACTTCGATGACGATGAAGATGAGGAGGGGGCGGAGGAGGAGGAAGAGGGGGAGTGGCAGGAGTTGAGGAGCGAGAGCTTGGGCAGGCTTATACGCGACGGCATCTCTGCGAAACTGGATGTCTCGAACCTGCGACGGTGTTGTTTCTGCCCCGTTGGCCCCCGTGTTGTGCGGTGACTGGTCGGTCGGTGTGACAGAGAGAAGCTTCAGGAGAGACAAAGGAACCGGCTTCCAGCTGGAAAGAAACAACAGGAATAGTCCAGTGTCGTGCTTGATAATGTTTTCGTCGATGGCGAAGCCCAAATGCTCACTCTATTAGAGTTGGTTGCGAGATTAGGTAAAGGCCTTGGTAATTATGTACTGAGGCAGCACACCCTGCGTGCTTGCGTAAAAAGGACCGTGGTATGAAAGAGCTACGAAGACCGTAAATTTTCGTCTTTTACTCTTCAGAATGATTGGGATCAATATTTTTTTTCGAGCGTGTACAAATCTCGACGACAAGAAGGGAACGGCAATACCACAACTCACAGCGGCAAAGTCTAGAGAGACCCCAGAGCAGCAGCTCATGACCATCTCCATTGAAATACAATCAACAAACTCATCGCACAAAGCGCCACGAGGCACGTCCATTCTAGGCGTTTGCAAAAGACCCAGTAGACACTCCTCCATCTCGGCTTTGTCGCCTTCATCCTCGTGGCCGGGGAGAAAGGCGTCTTTCTCCCCTCTCGTGATGTTAAAAATACCACAGAGATGTATCTATGCTATAAAAGTGGCATTCGTTGTGCGATAGACAAAGACCAATTATATGAAGGCAACTTTACTCTCTGGTTTCCGGGTGAAATGGCGAAACAAGCCCAAGGACAATGAACCATTCAACATGGTAGAGTTTGCCATGGGCTATAGAAACAAAGCCGATAAGGAGCGGCTGCACCAGCTCCGTTCTTCCGCTCAAGACGGCCTGCGTCGGATGTCTAAGTTACCGTAGTCTGAGGACGAAGACTATTGGTGGCTCTGGGATATTGACTCGGTTCACCGCAAGGGCTCTACGTCTTTTATGGGATTATCAGCATATCCAGAGAACTCAAGGAGAAGGGGCATTTTTGAGGCCTACACATATTTATCTCTATAAAGACTCACTGTATAATACATAGATGCACTACTTTGTTCGTATAAAGACCAATCTATATGCTACGTCGGCTCAATGAAGAGATTGTAGGTAACAATAGGTCGGGCAGGGTAACAAACAATACAAGGGGCTGTGAGGGAGCGCCTTTTTGACTAATAAGCATGCGCATTTCCTACAGTGGTTTGGCTCGATATTCACGAGAAACAATGAAGAGCATTTCACCCAAGATACCCGATAAGCCAGTGCAAGTGTTGCTACCATGACATGATTAATTAGGAATCAGCATAGACTCAGACTGGAAGTGAATGTGTTTTATGTTTTACATATAGCTTGGAGACTACAGAAAAGGAGGATGTCTTAACCTCATCTAACTCGTCCTTCGCAATGTTTCAAGGCCTGTGTGTGCACACCCAAATTTCCGGCGCATCTCGTATTGGTGTGATAGGCTCTCAATACACAGGGCCCATTCCCGTCCGATGCTTGTGCCTGCTTCGTGTCGTAGCAAGATGTGGGAAAAAATCGCAGAGAAACAACAAACCCACACGTCATAAACTCCACTACCGTTGATCACTCCCAAGTTGCTGCTCCCTATTCATCGCAACCACAGCGAGCCAGAGACCGTAGCTTATTCAGATCTAAGCCAATACCCGTACCATACGACAAGAGGATACATTAATTAATGGACAACATAGAAAGACTAGCACCTCAGGCCTCGATGGCGGCTTTGCTCTTCTTCTTCTGTTCCACCTTGAGAAGCAGTGCGCGGTTGATATGGGGTAGCACACCACCAAATGCGATCGTGGCGCGAATTAGGGTATCAAGCTCTTCATCACCTCGGATGGCTAGTTGGAGATGGCGAGGCGTAATACGCTTCACCTTGAGATCTTTGGCCGCATTCTAGACAACGTGTCAGCGTCATACTAGGCTGTAACCCCTTGTGGCACATCGGAGACGCAGAGCATCAAGGACGGGGTTGACTGATGTGGGATGCACAGGCAGCAGCGGTAAATGGGAGGGTGACTCACGCCTGCGAGCTCTAGAACTTCGGCTGTCAAATATTCGAGCACGGCCGTAACGTACACGGCAGCCTTGGCGCCTACGCGCATTTTACCCTGGGTGTTCTGCTTCAGGAAACGCTTGACACGACCGCAAGGGAACTAGGAGACAGATTCGTTAGTATCCGGCTAGGTGTATATGACGGCAGCAGAGAGGAGCAGCGTAGTGTAGTGGCGATCGCATTGGCATAACGGAGGAGGGCGTGACACAAATGCAGACAGAGGTGGAGGTCCATCGACTGGGCAATATGCCCTCATCAAGATGCAACGCGGCACGCGTGGTGTAAAGCAGTGAAAAAGCGGGAAGTGACGCGATGCGAAGCGAAGCGTTGGGTCGATTCGTCATACACGGTCGTTGATGTGGCTGGATTACGCGTGTCCGTGCGTGTCTTGTGCGGGATTCGGGCGAGGGGCATCGAGCAAGTGGTGTACGGATATGATATCGACCGACGTGAGGCGGCGACGGATGGTAATAGCATGGACTGAAGCAGTGCATCTTACCTGAAGACCAGCGCGAGCGGAATGGCTCTGCTGTTTCTTGGGGCCATCAACAGACGTCTTTCCCCCCGAGCTCTTTCCACCGGACGATTTGCCTTTTCCGCCGGCCATTGTTGACTACGGGATGGTACGAGAGGCGACGGCGCGAAGTTGCAAGTGGATTAATAAATGGATGGCTAGATGGGCAGGCTGACGATGTTGTCGCGATAGTTAATGTGTGGTATGAACGGTCGAGGCTGGGTTCGGGTGGACGGTCGGGGGTTCTGGTGCTTTGCGAGGTGTTGTTGGGAATGTTGCGCGTCGGGATGCGGCGAAAATTGTTTTGTTGTGTTTGCACGGGATAGCATTGAGTTGCTTCCCAAGCTGGACAATAGAGAGGCCACCGCAAAAAATTGAGTGCAGGCAGGCGTACTCCAACTGCTCACCTCAGTGAATCAGGCGCTATGGCCGGGGGCAGTTGGCTGCAGTGGGGGAAGTCCCAGGGCAGCGGTAGGCTGTTGCAATAGGTGCCTGCGCGCCAGGTGATAGGCCTGTCCAGCGAAGTGAGGTGCGGCGCAGCGGAGCGGTGGTGGGTACTGTCCGCGCCTGTAGTTCGTGCACTTAGCGCATCAGCATAGCAATCGTGCCGTGACAATAGACAGTGATGGCCTGACCCCGCAGAAGGAAGTGGTGATGGGCCGCTAAGCCATTTCGGTCTCTGGCCGGCAATACCCCGGGTTTGGCAGGCCCGTGCATCTCTGAGCGGAGATATACCAGTAGTGTAGATGTCGAAGATGGCTTGACGATGCTGCTGAACAAGACGCTCCAGCCGGACCAGAGCTGCCGGTGACTCCCAAGAAGGGGCTTGTGGATACAGAGATGGTAGACTTACATCGCAGACGCCCTTTGGTGGCCCAGGCGGCCAAGGGAGCCTAGCATAACCGTGGGCTTCATGGACCAGAGAGAGCATGGCAGCAACAGCTTGTCATCAGTCTTCGTCTCTGCCTCTGGCTCTGAGACTCAGCTCTGCTGTCCTTGTTGTAAGACGCATGGCTCAAAAGACCCAGCCAAGCTCTATCGCCTCGGCGGGAGCACAGAGTCTTGGAATCCAAAGCAGGCGGTTTTGATATGTCAGCCCGGTGTTGAAGTTGTCGGCGCAAGGATCAAACCGCCAGTCCCAAAGCCCAGGCAGCGGGCCGTGCCACGCCAACATGCATGTGGAGCTGTGGCTGGCGAGGCTTATTACAGTATCCTATATACTTTTCGACTGTATCAGTCACGTTGTGCACCGGCACCTGGTACCGTATGTACTACCTCACTATAGACACTGTACTCCGACAGCAGTTCTGATAGTTGATAAGCTAAGCCCGGTTACCTAAACCAACGCTAAAATACCTACGTCATATGTACCTAAGATAAGCGTCCTTATTTCGGCCTCTACCTAGGTAGCATTTATCGGTGCTTGTACTACCAAGTAGATACTTCCTGCAAGAAGTATATATATTGTTGGCGTATGTGGTGTGGTATATGTACCTGTACTTCCTTGTCGTTGAACAACCGGTGCGCATCGGCTTTTGTTCACATATATATATATTAAGAGAGAGAGAAAAATAGTAGATCGATAAGATAACCTTTGCTCGCTTCCATACAGGTACACTTAGGTGTTACAACTTTGGAATATCAGTCGCTTCTGTGGCTAAAGTAGATTGAACCATCTGAGTTGTGTGTCAGTTAACTGGGTAATTATTGGTGGTAGTTAGATACACATTCGAACTGAAGCATCATGGCTTTACTCCCTACTACATATATTAACATGCTGCGTAATATCTTCGATTAATGTTGCAGAGAAACTCGGTTAGAATTGGTGGCATGTTCGACCTCTTTCATACCTCTCGTTATTATCCTATCTATTGTGAGTTACGATTCAGGACCTTGCGATGGTCACCTGCCCCATCATAACCCCCGCTTTGCAGTCCGGATGCCGCCCATGGCAAGCTCACGTCCGATACGAGCTTCTCTTGTCTACTTTGAGTGGTTCAACTGTCGACGAAAGCGCGCGATCCTACCATGGATGTCCGATTGTGCTGCCGCCCCTGCTCGCATGACGTTGCAATGGCATGTTGTGTAGGCAATACGAAGTGACACTGAATCTCCTCATGGAGAAATATTCAAAAAGCTGCCATGTCCCGAGCGCCATGGAATACGCACAGCCAGGCTCGTGATTGATTTGGATAGTTCACAAGATTGTTGTACTCATTAAATGGTATTCCGTCAGCATCATTAAGAACCAACCCCCCATCCCTCGCTCGATCTAAGCCCAACCCCAATCCTCACCCGCTTCACCTTGCCTCACATCACACGGAGTCATGAAACCCCTCACCCTCACCTCGCTCGCCCTGCTCGCAGCAGGCACCCTATCGGCGCAGACAAGCAGCTGTCCCTTCAACTACCCCCCAGAGCTGAACACGACGCAGAGCCACAACGGCCTCGTCCTCACCATCGCCTCAAATAATCCGATCACCAACAACCGCGCGATCCAGCTGCGCGCAAACCCCTACCTGCCAGGCGCCTTCTTCGCCGGGGTAGACGCCGCGTCCCCGGTGCTGCTGACCAACCTCGCGGACAGCGCGCTCAGGAGCCAGGCCCGCGACTTGTTCAACCAGCTCTACGACCTCGGGCCGACGGCGTACCTGAACCAGCGGGACGAGGTCAACGGCACGGCGCGGTACACGGTGGGCTTCGCCAACGCGACCACGTGGCCCGGGGAGGTGGAGAGCAAGTGGTACCTGTCCGGCGGCGCGCCCGACGGCGCGTACGGCCTCTACCACGCGGAGCCCCTGGGCACCGCGCACGGGTTCGTCCTGTGCGCCGCCGACCACGACCTCGGCCCGGGCCCGTGGTATCAGCTCTTCTACTACGCCTATAGCGTCTCGACGCCCGCCGATTTGCCCGGGTGCGAGTTTATCGGGCTCAGGACCACGGTTGGGGCTACTATCTATAATGGCGCGTGTGAGATTGGCGGTTTCGTTGTTTCCTGAAGTGTCGGGTTCGGGGTTTAGTGATATCGTGCTTTTCAAACAGAGTGGTGAAGCTGACGAATGTGCTTACATGTATGGCATAACTCCTAAGACTGAACTGTATGCTGCATGGGATGTAATGAGCCAGCATTCATCTTTGTTTTCTGACTTTCTCCTAATGTGATATTGCACAGGCGGCAGAGCAGCTATCGTTTTTTCGGGCGATTATTTATATTCAAATACGAGTGCCTTGCATGAACACTATTGAAACGAGTGGTTGAATCTAGCTTTGGGATTACTTAATAGTACTTATATGTAATCTTATATACATCTATACTGCGCGGGTGAGTGCCGGATACATGCGGTATATTTATTGTTACCGCTTTCAATCACTGAGCATATCCGTTTGCTTATGGTAGAGACTGTTGCCTCAGATATACCCTGACTGGTCTCACGACTGGTTAAGGCAACGCACATTAGAGTTTCACAAGATCAGCCCCTTTCTTCATCGCATCCGAGCGTGAATAGTTGTCAGACCAAGTATTCTCAGCCCGTAGTCGTAAATCCAGTTAGACCTGGATTTTCCTACCAAGACTTTATGTTAAATCATCCGTGAGCACATACCTAGGTTAGCCATTAGGAACACTCTGACTCACAGATGTTTTGAACGTATTTAAGATATGAAATAAACGGTATTATGCAGGCGGAAGGGTGACAGATAAATGTGATGATCATAATGTCACTATACATCCCGATGTACATAAGCGACATCGAGTTCTGAGACATGCAACCTAGAGTGACATATGCGGCCTGTCTGCAGCCGTCGTGCCGAGTGGCAAACGCAGACGGGGACGCACATGGGTTGGGATACTGCACTGTCATGTGTCTTCTGTTTCCCAGTCTGCATGTGCACTTATAGGGTTTTTTGGGCAGCGGTGGCTTGTCACCTTGTTATTCGAGGCAAGGGACACGCACACATTGGACTACGGCCCTCAATTATACGAGTCAACCAATAATAATACGACTTTTAGAGATGTCATGTAGTCTTAACGTGAAGAAATTAATTCACAGTATAGAGGTGGCAAGGTACGTATGCTACACTGATGAAGCTGGGTCGGTGCATAAGAATGGGGTTTATAAGCCAAACGACTTGGTGGCTGAGACATGATGGGGCCATACCGATTGGAGAATCGGTTCGTTTGATGCGTGCGTGGTGACACTGCCGCTGATATAGCCATCCCAAGGAAATGGATGGGAGCACACGGGGCACAGGAAGTTTACTATTGCTGCTGTGTTCTGAGACAGTCAATACGACATAGAGAATACGGTACCGAGCTGGATTAGAGGCGTTTCAATAAAACGGAAATAATGGGCTTGCTTAGTTTTCCACGGGTGAGCCCGATTGCTGAGACCTTTGCGAGACTGGAAAATCATCATTGACGTTGATAGCCATAAGGGTATGCCGAATATAATCTGGCCCGGACAATTATGACTTGTACACCACGGGACCGAACCATCCCTCGCGTCGGGATAGTACTCGTCCGGCCTACCTTTGGTCAGTGACCACTTCAGCTTTAGACCGTAGCCGCTATTGGGCCGGACATGTAAGGCACGAGAGCGTTCGACTTAACTGGGATTCATTGACTAGACTGTAAAATGAAGACGGTGATACGTATAACTCTGGATACCACGACACTTCTACGCACCCCAGAACCACAGTAAGACAGGGATGGGGAGGTGTCTCGTGACTTCAAAGTTGATTTAATAAAGGGGTGCAAAGTTACTGGGTGGGTTGCTTACGTTGCGAGACCTGGTAAGACTAATACGAAATTGCCAAGTCCAACCAATCCCAATAGGAAAAGAGATCAGGTTTATTGAAGCTGGACAATTGAAAGGTCATTTCTCTTCATAACAAGCCCGTCTTCTCAAGGGTCTTAGTATAGATGACTTATATAAGGGGTATCGACGCGCCTAAACGATGTTAGTCAGGGTCCTTATAGTGTTAGATTACCTACGGTGAAGCAAGTTGCTAGCCTAGCGGGTTGATCATCCCCACTATGGCTAGGTTGAACCCCGAGCAGAATGAGGCGACGATCCAACAAGTGTCGTGCGGGAGCTAAAAGGATGTCGTTATCGCAAAGGGTTGTTGAAGTACCTACGTATACGTACATCAGAGTCGTATGCTCGACTACCGCGCCACCGAGTCGGTTCTTGGCTGAGGCCATCGGGTTGCATTTTGGTCTGACGACGCACATGGTTTGACTGTACAATGTCACCCTGGCCAAAGGCACCCAGGGAATTGACCATACAATGTTCAACTTTGACGCGAAGAACAAACGACATCCGATTGGCCCTGGCCAAGACTCAAGAGCAGGGTGTTCCGTCCACTACATAGTAGATTGGCCTAGGGGGCCAATGTTATCCATGGATAGGGGCGAAGCCTACCTGTAGATAGGTCGATTCGGGATGCCGAGGAGGGAGCACGGGGGTTGTTCTGGGATTGGATGGCTTTAGCCCGTGACATGATTACGTGCGTTCAATGGGCTGGTTGCGATCTCACTGGTTTGATGTCTGCTGAAGCCACCCGATAGGGGCGAATTGCCGTGGTAGGTCCCCGGTTTGAGTTGACAGCTTTGAGCTGAGAATTGCAGACAGCGACCAGTAAATCGGTAGGTACACCTACGCATCACAATTACTTGAGCTGCCCACTACATTGACCGGCACCGTCCGGTATCCTAAACTAACTGTCAAGATCTGCGCCTACGGTACTAGGTTAAGAGATAATGTGACTCGGTTTTGTTTCAGAAGGTCAGTTTCGATTCGCTATTGTTGACGAGGTACTTGTTCACCAATTGTTTCTGGAATGCTTTCCATTGGGTGGTACTTGCTTGTCTTGGTTTGCATAAGTACGAATACCACTCGATAGCCAATGCTCTTACGAAATTCGTATCACAAGAATACATGAGAGTTGAAGACGAGAGACTCAACTTGTTAGATACTTGCAAGTACGTGGGTACTAAATATCTGACTTAGACGCTGTTGCTTCAAAATCCAGTTAAAATCCAGTGTTCCATACAGTGTATAAGGCTTTTGGTCGTACTACTGGTACTACTACCACGCACTACTGGCAAATCATACTTATGCAGGGGCTTCATTGCGAGGACTTGAGAGACGGGTACCATCTGGCTGACCGTATTAAAAATATCGTATCTGCACTGTGGACCACTTGTCGAGGGCATCCATCAGTTAAAACACAAGTACGACTCACTCATAAGCAGCCCCCGAATATCTAGGCAGTGCATGTGCTCAGACAAGTAAGTACCTACCTAGGTAGGCAGTAAGTACCCTTGGGGCCTAAGGCCGCGTTATTTGTCTACATAGTCCGCAGTGTACTAGACTACTATGTAGGCACCAATACATATGGTGGCTGTTGTAAACATTGTTCAACATCCGTTACGACTCCTCAATTTTAAAATATGAAGTGGAACGAAGAAGACTCGGAGAACTTTCCATGGGGCGCCAGGACAAGGGGGCGCTCGATCCAAGTACAGTGTATTCCGTCAAGCCGGGACGACGCAGCCATGTGTTACTTAGGTACTATCTAGTCTAATACTTGTCGGCAAAGGGGACAACTTTTTGCTTGGGCTTCTCGGTTGAAAATAAGGTACGTACGTAGGTATTCTGTCCATATCACTGTGGTGTATCTACGGAACCTATTTTCCCGGCTGGTAAATACGTACGCATGCTACGATTACCTACATCCTACCATCTTTGACTTACATACGCACTTGGCTAACTGAGTGATGGTACACTACTATGAGAAACAGTAGATTCAACCTAGTAGCTTGGGTACGCATCGTTGCGCGGTGGAACCAGTACAGTGCTGAACAGTACCTACTGCGCCGGCTCGTCATCCGGCTCACACCAACACAGCTCCCCCTTTAACTCAATAGGGCATAGGGGGTTTGTTCTCCTAAGTGCCTCACCGACGGTGTCTCTTGGGCGGTGGCCCCAGCAATACTATAGTTCCTCTGTGGCCCGCGTATTGTTGTCGTTAGCGTAGTTATGGCATACGTAACACCACCAAAGACCGAGGGTCGCCTAAATGACCAGATACTGTTCATACTCTCCTCTATGCGAGAGATAACTAAACCGTCGAACCTCGCCACCCCCTAACCCGCCGTAGGAACCTGTCAACTGCTGCAGTATATCTGTAACAGAGCTGATTGGACGGCGAGCGTGTGCATGGCGTTTTAGCTCCCATCATGGCAAACCACCAAAATCGATATCCTAGTAGGTACCTAACCTACTGCATCGTAGATCGGTGTGTACTGGCTGGGAGGCGTAGTACCTCTACTTGCGCTGAGACGTGAGACGTATGTGCAGCACGTATCTGATGTCCCGTTACCATTGATGTTTATTGATTCGCATCAGCTGAACCGACGCTTGACTATCGCACCACCCAGGTCGTAGGTACATGACACGCGCCGTCGTCCGTGTACCTACCTAGTGTACACATAGTAGAAGCTGCATGGAGCCAGCTAGGTACTGTCCCTCTATAACCGATCACCCACATATAACTACTTTACACTAGGTACCCAGGTAGTAGGAGCTAGACTGCACAGATTGCCCTATTGGCGCACCCGCCTTAGTGAGAGGAAACAACCACAGTACCACAGGAGGTGTAGGGGAAAGTAACACCAAACAAAAGAAATAAAGTAAAAGAAGTTGGGTAAAAGCGTAGGTAGGTGGGAGTACGTAGAGGGGGGCGGGTGGTCCAGTCAATACGTACCGTACTCGCGTACACGACGATGCACCTGGTATATACGGAGTACGTAGGCGCAGACCGAGCTAACATTAGGCACCTAGCAAGTACTATGTAAGTAAGTACCTGGGGGGTAGAAGAGGTAGGTACCTATGAGGTCTCACCCTGGGCCTGTAGGCTGTCCCCATTCCAAGGTACCTAACCTGCACCCCCCAACTCCCCAACTCCCCGTTGGTCAGCCCGCGGTCGCCCGTCTTCAAGTCCTCGATGCTACCTCTTCATACCTAGCCCGGTATGTATTTTTTCAACCCTTTTTCCACCTGCCTACCCGCCCGCCGGCTACTATAGTAACCCAGAACCTGGACCTAGCAGCTTCTACTACCTATCTGCCCGTACCGCTCTCTACCGCTCTCTGCCGCTCTCTGCCTCTCTCTAAAAGTTTCTTATTTCTCCCCACTCCCGTCCAGAGGTCGCGGACTGAGAGCAAAATTTCTCCCTCCCGTGCGCGCGCTTCTTTTTTGTTGTTGTCGTTCTCAAATTGTTTGTCCAAGGGCGCACCCGTGGGGGGGGGGGGGGGGGCGGCCCGGGGGGGGGGGGGGCGGGGGGGGGGGGGGGGGGGGGGGGGGGGGGGGGGTGGGGGGGGGGGCGCGGGGGGGCGGA